>CAJPEX010003597.1:0-27725 GCA_905338405.1 Notodromas monacha
GGCTGAAAAATTGCTGCTGATGATGCTCAGGAGCAACACTGTTTTAATTTTGGCCTAGAATCTTCTGCCTGTGCTTTCACTCGAAAAGAAAATGAATTATTAAATAAAAAATAGAGGGCCAGGGGGGCGGAGAGGCTGTGGACAACTGGCCCAGGATTTTGCACAAACCAAAGAGGAGTTGAAGGAGATTGTAGTGGCAGGTGAGTGTGGAGGAGGTGAAGGGCTAGAGGATGGGAGCCAGGCCAATGGAGGATCAGGTTGTAGACCATGAACTGCAATGGGGGGTGGGGTGTACCAGTGGAAGAATGATGGGCAGCATTGTAGTGGCGTACAATGTTGTGGAGGTGTTGCTTCCAGTGGTGAGAGCCCTTGGCAGCCAGAGCAACATGCAGAGCATCGTTGTAGTGCAAATGGCACATTCCACAATGCCTTTACTTTGAGCCTGGTAGGGTGCTGTGGAAGATGGAGAAGCACCAACAGATGTGATGAGTTTTTGGAGGTAGCGGCTATGCAATAGCTTGGCATTGTCAGCAATTATATTCTTGGGCATGGTTTCCATGTGCAGGCAAGGCAGCAGAGAGCACAGACCATGGCTGGAGCAGAGTTTGTGTGGGAGATAGAGATAAACACGCAGCAAGAGTGAACATCCACAACAATCAAACAGAACTGAGCAGTAGAAGCGGAACCAGGATGGGAAAGTGGGCCAAAGAAGTTGATAGCAACAGTCAAACAGTGTGACCAGCAATGCTTAATGTTTTGCAAGTTTAATGGTTCATTCGGAATGTGTCCCAATGCAAATAATAAAAAAGTATCCTGGGAAACCTAATGATGGACAGTTTGTTTATTTTGTAGTTTGAATTATTAATTTCCCAAAAGTGGTGTTTGCTATTAAAATAGAGGGTGAAACTGTTGAGTAAGTTATAAATCGTAAGCCATTAAAAATCGGGTGAAAAATCTTAGGATTACTTTCTTGGCAAACAATCTCAAGAAATTCACCATTTAACATTCTGGTTCCAAGTTCAATTTTTAATGAAAATATTCAAACACTTATATAATAAAGGCACTTGATTGCTTCTCTTATAATTTCAAGAGATCTATGCTGAACTTTTAGCTCCAAATAAATGTGTATGTGATTCAGGAAAAAAATGAACATGTCTGTATAATATTTATTTCAGGATGAAAGGGGCAGAAGATCTCGATTTCATTTCAGTACCGGGTGTTGATGAGTTTTCGGGAAGGAAAAAAATACATTTTTTGCCCTTGTTTTTTTTTTGATGGGCGAATCCCAGCAGTGTAAAACCATCCACCTTATATCTCAAGCTTTAATTCAGCAGAAAAATACAAAGGCAAGACTCGTTTTTGTTTCATGAACGCAATTTTTCTTCCTCATCTCTTTCATTTCGACTGACATTTGTCTTGTCCTAACGATGCCATTTATTTCTACCCCCTTTCCCGGACACCGTCCATTAGGCCCTTCAGTCCTTAAAAAAAATCCCTTTGCCTTTCCCAGGTGACAAACACTTCTAGATGATGTCAGCGATTTCCCCCTCACATTTCACAATATATCCTAGCTTATTTTTTCGACTCAAATTTCCTAATTCTTCATCTCGTCGTAGCCGTTTTCGGAAGCGCACGAAAACACGCGTAAGTTGACCTCGCTTAGAAGAAATCGTTGACCTGGATTTCCTCGCGTTCGAAGAGATTTTGTTGGCGGGAGACATGAGGCCTTTTGGGCTGAGGTTCTAACACTACGAGAGCCTCTTAATTCCTTCCCAGGGAGTCTCGTAAATAGCAATGAAACCGTATCGGAGGGGGTATGAAGCACAGCATATCCGACAAGGGGTATCCAGTGGCTGTGGGGGTGATTACAAACGCGCGCGCGGGGCCATGTGATAATTGAGGCCCTGTCCCTGGTGTTTCTTGTGAGTGGGGGGCTATATATATATATATACGTGTGTGTGTAGAAAGTCAAAGTAAGTGTTTGTGCGGTGTTGGGGATTCTTCTTCGCTTTTTTGGGCAAATTTTGGAGCTGTTGCTGAAGTAATTTTAAACTGTAATTTTTTGTTGTTGAAATTATAGGATATAAAAGCAAATGAGTGGGTTACGAAAATGCGAAAGGGCCATTTGGAAAACATGGATGGGTGCAGTTTGGTTATTCTTCTTGCACGAAGAAGTTGCTTATTTTTGCGGACTTGGGTATTTTTGCACAAAGTTCCAAGGATTTGCTGTCGTATTTTACTGCTGTGTGTATATATATATTTTTTTATATACTGCGTATATTTTTGAATTTAAAATGAACCTGCAGATCAGTAGAATACATTAATGCGAAAGGACCTTTGAGAATGATTTGGGTAATTTGGTTTTCCATTTAAGCATTATTTTGTTTTGTTTCAGAGAGGTGTTCGTAATTTTCTTCCTTTTCATCAGGCAAATTTTCAAGCTTTTGCAGCCGTAATTTTCTACTACATAAATTTTTGGATTTAAAATGAACCTGCAGATCAGTGGAATATATCAATGCGAAAAGACCTTTGAAAACGATTCGGGCTAATTTTTTGCTCTTCCTTAAGGCGTTTTTTGTTTGTTTGTGAGGTGTTTTCATCCCATTTTCGGGCAAATTTTCAAGCTTTTGCTGCCGTATTTTTCTATGGTATATATTTTTGCATTTAAAATAAACCTGCCGATCAGTGCGATGTATTAATGTGAAAGGAATTTTGGAAATTGATGGGGGCCGGTGTTGTGTTCTTGCTTATGATGCGTTCGTTTGTTCTGTGTTAGGGATTTTTCTTACATTTTTGATGGGCAAAGTTTCAAGCTTTACTTTTTTCTATGTTTTAAAAATTGAAATATTCCTTCATTCCAGCGGAACGGAGAAGTGCCAGAGAAGCTTTGAAAGTAAAAGGGGGAAAATGTTTTGTTCCTGCTTTAGAATTTTTTTATGCTACTTGGGGTTTTTCTTACATTTTGAGCAAATATAGGTTTGCACGATGATGTACAATAATTTTATCTATAATTTTAAAATTAAAATATTCCTGCATTTCGGCGGAATATTGTTTTCTGCTGAGTTTTTCATGTCCGCGCTAGTCGAATTAAAACGGTAGCTATCGACGGAAATAATGTTGAAAAATCATGACGCATGTCATAGGAATTTTTTTAGTCAACATATTGTCCAATAATAATTCCCTACAGCGATTATTATTTGAAATTTTTTGTAATTGTATTTGAAATGGGCAATTATTTTATTGCTAGTTACGAATGTTTCTATGTATTCCTGTTCAACGTAGATATGAATGCATTTTGCGGAGTACGATATTTCTGGAAATTTTTTTTTTTATCGAAGTCTGAAGTTCGTCTTCAATTTTGTTTTATTTTCTACGGTTGGACAAGTGCTTGTGATGTTTTGCATCGAATGACAACGCATTTTAGATGCAAGCGTTTCCACGAAAAATAAATGTTTACACTCGTGCATCTGGTTTCTGTTCTGAAAAATATTCTACACCGTGCTTATTCAAAACCTATTTTTGCATGAGTTTATGTCGGAATGAATTGTAATGGCAACTTCATCAGAAACCAAGAAAACTACTTTAATTATATTCACAGTATACAATATTTGATGAAAACCTCTCCGAAAATTAAGGGATTCGTTTCATGTATATCATGTTTAATGCCTATTTTGAGGGATGTTCATTTTTTCCTTGAATAATTGATGAAGTGCTTGTGATGGGCGCATCGAATGAGTTTGCTCTTTTCATGCTAAATTAACTTTATCACAAATTACGTTTTTACACTTATAAATCCGTCTTCTCAGCAGAAAATCGTTTGGTACAGTATTTCAAAATCCTTTGTATATATACACGACATGAAGTGAGTGTTTGAAAGAATTAAAATAGCAACTTCATCAGACAAAGAAAAACAAATTCCGAGTATATATGGCAGTACTTCCATCAACTTTCCCGAATTTCTTTCTTCTTTTTTTTGTGTGCCTCAGGTTTAGTTCATTGATTAAGGTGTGTGTGTGTGTCTCTTTTCTATTTTACTCGGAGTGATGGAGTGCTGCTATACTGGCTCTGCTTGGGTTCCGGAAGTGCTTCCGCCTCTGCTCTTTTTCTTCCCCTATATTGGGTTGAGCGGGGGTCGAAAGCGGAGATCCAAGTGTGTGGGGGAATGAGGGCAATCTGAGGCACGTATCGCAGCGCGAAATCAAAGCTTTGTGCCGATTGAATGTGCCCCGATTTCGGCACAGTTGCTACTCTTTCTCTCTCTCTTATCTCCCTCGCTCTCTGGATGAGGTGGGTTTCGTGGGGGTCGTGGGTTTTATTACTTGCCATCAGCCTGCTGGAGTATATAATTACCGGCCGGGACTGTCGCTCGTTATGAGTTTTCTTGCTGCTGCTGATGCTGAGCATTAAGATAAGTTTATTTTCTTTCTTTTTCTGTGCTGATTTGTTGATATACGTGGGAAAAGGATTTTTATTTCATCGACGATCAGGAATACGGGCAATGTTCTGCCATTGATTTTCTGTTTTACGAAAGCCCGGGCAAATTTTTGATTCCCTATTGTGCGTCACTTGAAAAAAAAAAAAACTCGACATTTTTGATCTGTCAGTGGAAAATGTGTTCACAGATGTTCGTAAGTACTCGTAGAGAAGCTCATTTCCCGTCGAAATTTCATAGAAATATTTCTGTTATTGAAAATTCAGGCGTAATTTTGAAGTTGAAAATATGTCTGGTGGCTTTTTTTTCCTGAATCACATCACGGTTATGAAAAAGTAATGATTCATGAGTAGTGTGAGACATAATACTTATACATAAGTAAATGGAAACTTTCGAATGCTAAATTTTATGTGAAGAATTATGAAAATTATTTTAATTCTGTACCTTACATTTTCATGCATTTTAAAATTTTTCTCAGGTTTCAAAAGAATCCACATGAATTCAAATACGGTGCCGTACTTTCGGAAAATTCGTGGAGTGTCGGTTTTCGAGATTTCCGTCGATTGGAAAGTATTTCGTTGTTTCTCGCGATTAAAATTTCCACTGAATTATTCAATTGAAATTGTGTCTCCGTATTGAGTTGATTGTTCATTCTTTTTCAAATTGCATGGTATTTTCTATCGACAGGAAGAAGTGAAATCACCCGAAGAAATCACTCTTGAAGATTAAAAAAAAAATCAGGATTCTTCCCACGGGGATCCGTCAATAATTTGAAGGGAAATCCGCGCAATTTCCCAGCTTTCGCAGATCATATATTCTCAGTTTTTTCTTCAGAATTTCGGTAGAATTAGACGAGAGCGAAATTCATGCATCCTTTTGTGTGTTGGCACAGAAAAAAAAGAGAACAAGTTTGATCTCGTGGGCGTGAGAAAAAAAATTGGGATGTTCCTGCGCGCCTCTGGGGTGAGAGGGATTCATTCTCGGGGGTTCTCTGGCTGCAGGGGTTCAGTTGGGGTGTTCCTGGCATCCTTGTCGCACGTGTCTCTCTGCGGTCTATGTCAAGTGCCCTTAAGAAACTATGGATACACCAACTCTCGGCCTTGTATCCTCTAGGAAGTTCAATCCAAGTTTTGTTGAGTTCAAAGAAAATTAATTGCGCACTTGGGAAAATAATCATTATTTATGGATCAATGAATATCATTTAGCTCGAAAACTTCAGGTTCTATAGATCACACTTAGAACCTGAACACTGTAACAGTGAATATCAGAATAGAGTAAATGTAGTAAATTAAAATTTCATCCCTAGAAGAGAGGATCTTAAAAAAGGAAAAGTTCTTGAAAAATTGTTTTCAAAAAATTTTATTGAGTCAATTTTGGAATTCCAACAATGTTCTTCCTGGAAAGTTCAGAGGAATGTAATGATCATCAAAAATAATTGAATTCTTGTATTTTTCGAGAGAGAAAGAGAGAGACGCATTTTTAAATTTGAGTCCAATATGAGTTCGTTCGCAGTTTCTATTTTTCAAGGAGCAAATATGTGAAGCAAATTTGCGTATTCTCAGCTCTTTTGACACATCAATGGCATTTAAAAATTATCAAATTTGTAAGGGTGTCTAAGTGGTGTAATTTCTGCAGGATAAATACTGCAGGATAAATCGGTTCATGCATTGCCAGCAAAGCACCTCATTTTCTTATGCTCAACATTTCAGCAGAAATGAGCTTCAAAATTATCTGGGACTCTTAACCCTTGTGCAGCAAATTTGGGATATTTTTTCCAAATTTTGTACCCATGAGCATTGCAAATTTTAAAATTTTGATTTTTGAACCAAAGCGTAAGTTGAGAAAAAGCCCAATATTTTTTCTGTAATTTTCCTGCAGAAAATTTGCCTTGAAAAAAATTGAAGCTCCTCTTTGGGTGGCGTTTTTTTCATGCATTCCCAGCATAGGATTATAATTGGGAAATATTTGGATACCATGGGATTTTCTGCCCCCAAATTTTGCTGCAGGACTGCCAGAAACCCTCTGCCATCCAAGGGTTAAAATTCAATTAAAAGACTCTTCCCAAAATCTTGGGAGGACCTGAATAAACTGTTGATTAACTTTATGCCATTTCTCTTTTTAAAAAATTCTCTCCAAATTGTTTGAACAACTAAAAATTATTTGGGAGCAGGCTTGAACACCTTGTGCTTTAATTTCTGTTCAGTAATTGCCGTATGCTGAAATTTTTGTCACAAATATTTTCTTTTTGTAATTTTAGGAGGGGAAGAAAGCGTATCTTTTACAGCAGTTGTGCAAGTGTACTTTTTGGGATGTACAGTATTTTCTTTTCTTTTAATATTCAAGTCCAGCTTATTTCTCTATTTCCCATCCTGAGGTGATGGACTGTATTTGGATGAATGTGGGTTGGGAAGGGAGAGGGGGTTTGGATGTGGGAACATTGCTTGAACTTTTTGAACAGCTGAAAAGTGGAAAATGAAGCTTGTTGATCAATCAATCAATCAATCAATCAATCATGGCACGAACAGACTTTCTGGCAGTAATTTACGCAATAGAAACAAGTATGCCTTTGTTCTTTCTCAATAATTGCTCCGAAAAATTTTCTGGGTCACCCTAAATGGTACAGAAGCGAGCTTTCTCCCGTGGGAACAGCCTCAGACATCGCAATCGCTTCAGATCGAGGCTTCTATTCTTATATATATATCCTGTACCTACAAGTACTGAATATAATCACTATAAAAAACATAACGAAACTTGATGCAGTTTGAAGATCTAAAGCACTTCGTCTCGTTCATAAATCATCGGCGACAAAGGCTTGGAAGAGGCCCTGGATTCTCGAGAGCATCTTCTTCAGGAAAACCTTTTTTTTTTTTTAATGTCCCAGTGCCGGAGATGCTGCATACTTTATGGAAGATGAAGATGAAGAACTGTCGGTCGATGAAACGGAGTGAACGTTGAGACTCGTAGTTTTTTTAAACTACGATTTTCGACTTTATTCATTTTATTTTTTTATTTTTGCTGCAGCTTTGAAATTGATGTTTCAAGCGGGACGATGCGAGCGATGTGCGGAATCTCTGTCAAGGGGGAGACGGTATATTATGTGCGTCATACCCTGAATATACAGTATACTGAGATTAAACCCGCGGGGCAAAAAATATTTTTATTTAAGTATTAATATCATTCGTCGAAATGTAGCGTCGATTCTCGCTAAATTGAAATTAGTCAATTTTTAAATTATTGGAGCGAATGAAAGTCGTAAAAGTTTCCCCTGCCCAAATTCCATGCACTCCATTTTAGTCGGAGTTCTTCAATTTGAATTCAAGGGAACCCATGGAAAATTTGAAGTTTTTTTTGGGAAATATTTTTAATATCAGGAGAATTACGAAGGAAATCGGTGAATTCGACGTATGTAAACTGCTGGGTGAATTATTCGGCGGGATGCTAAAATTCGAGGCAACAACGGGTAGATTTCTCCAATTACTCATCAGTTACACAGCAGTTGAGAGAAAATGGGTGAATTTAATTGGTTATTGATTTTCTAACTCTCAGCTGGGTCCCCATAATAAAACGAAGGCCTTCAGAAATTTGATTTGTGAAGGCTTGATGGTGAAAGTCTTTGAATTAGGGAGGCCTGCGAATACAGTTGCTGTATTGTACTTTTTATGAATGGAAGTTTGAGGAAGAATACAGAAAAGGTTTAGGAAACAATGAAGGGTTCAAATTTTCAAAAATGAGTGCTCAAGATTTTTTTTACTGCCCTGTATTTTCAAAACTTTCAAGAAATTTTATTTTTTTGCCGCGAAGATTGAATATACATGAAGAATATAATTAGGAAATTTGGATGTGATATATGAAGATACTTTTCAGGAAATGGAATATGTGAGATAATGGGCTAATTGTCAGGGGCTATACTGAGCCTCTCTGGCAAAGATAAAGGTTTTTGCTTGTTTGATAAAGCAAAAAGAAATATGTAAACACAATTGTCCATTTGCAGCCTGAGGTAAATACCTCAACAGCAGTTTGTAAGTTCTTCAGCTTTCAATGATATTCAAAAATAGTCAGCAGCACACAATAATAATAGTTCTGTTCTCTTTGGAGCTCAGAAGACAAGTGACTGCTGCTTGTGGTGAATTTGATCAGGTCCAGGTCCTCATCAGTGGAAAGTATGTTCAAGGCTTTTCACTGATGTGTGACTAATTCTTCAGCACACATAATTTCAGTTATTCTTTTGATCACAGGGCTGATTCACACAAGTGGAATAAGCCCTTGAGATCATTATCTCCAAGGCTGGCCTGTTGGTGGTTTTCCTCGGAAACTTGATTTTTGATGTTTGTAATTTGTCAATAATCTCATGTTTATAAATAGATGTTCAAATTCAAATGTGACTACAACGTGGCATTTTGTACGCTTAGTTGTACTGCTGTACCTTTACTTTACCCTTTTTACTTGGGCAACATTTAGTCATCCCAAGTTAGATGGCGCATCATGGGGTGACATCTGTTTGCCCCATGACACTAATTACACAGACTTCAGGCTGGAATATTTTATGAATGCCCTCCTGTATTTCTTGGTTTCCAATAATCAAGATCAATTTCAACAATTAAAACTGCTTTATTGCTCGTTAAAAAAAGAAGAAATTTTACCCGATTTGAAGTTAAATTTTTGAATCTATTTTAGGCATCTTTATTCAAAATAAAACTTTCTGTATGGCTTACGAAAATCCTTTTTTCATACCAGCCCCTCCCATGAATTATAACCCGTCTATGCGTCACACGTGCTTCTAACAAGTTTTCGAATGACGCTTCTTTCGGGGAAGCAAATTTGAGCTGCATTTATTTCCTCTTCTCTTTTGCCAACTGACAATTTTGCATGTAACGGATGTCGCAGACCAAGGCGCAATTTCCAGAACCCGCGGCAAACCCGGCTAATGCGTCTGTGGCGTTTTCTGAAGCTTTTCATCCTCTTGCTTTTTCTGGCACGAAAAAAAAAAACATATACAGCATGTGCAACGAGACTCTTCAGATATTCGAGTCACATGGCTCAGATGTGCAATAACTTGAAAGCCCCGTTGTTGCAGTGTCAAGTGAGTGGTGCGCCTTTATCCGTCCTGGGAAGAAAATTGTCGCCCAGTTTTTACTGATGCAGCAGCTGCTGGTCTGAAAAATATCTTCCGTGCCTTTTTTTTTCATACCAAAAAATACATCTTGTTCTTTTGCTGCTGCATGGGATGACTTTGAAATGATGGTCATGTGCTTATAGAAACAGGAAAACAGCCTGGATGTGGGGGGATGTATATATTTTTTTTTGCGAATACGAAGAGCTCCTCTTGTAAAGAATTCAATATGAATAATTTTTTGTGAAGAAGTGTCCTGTGAGAAATATATATTTTGCGGAGGCGTTCGAGAAATTTCCTCGGTATCGATTAGCTTTGCGTCGGCCGACTCACAAGGAAACAACGGATAAGTTTCCGGAAAAAAAGAAAATTCTTTTCCACGATTTATTTCGAGGAAGATTCTGGAAAATAAATTGCATCATTCGCTTGAATATTATACGAAATCTGAAGGCGGAAAAATAATTTTCTCATGACGCTATTCAATGAAGGTGACGATAACTTTACATAAATATTCAACAGCAAAAAATTCCCCAGACACACTTGACCTAATTTGCGCATTCCAAATTCCATTGGCTCATTACAGAACAATAATTCAAGGGGAACGGATTTCACTTGAATCCTTTCAGTAAAGCTATGTGAAATTTCCCGAAGTTACAAGTTATTAAAACAGAGATCTGATTTATGAATCTCGAAAATCCTATATAATGTGCGTTCAAAATAACAAAATGGGTGAATGCGAATTCGTTTAAATTTAAAAACAAATCTTTCGGATTCTGGCTGAAAAGATTGCGATTTCGACATCGTTTTCACTGACATTTTGAGCGATGTGAGTCGAAAGCACAGATATATTCTCTGATGACGAAGCGTGAATAATACGCAGCGAGGGATTTGAAGAAAATCGATGCATTTATCTTCTGCCAGTGAAAGCTAACAAATCTTATTTTATTAGCTTTCAAAATCTGCTCGAAAGTACGATTGCATGGAAATGGCAGAACGATGATCCTGAAAAGAAATTGATCGTGAGAATTGAAGAAACAATTTATTGCTTTGACAATAAATTTTTTTTTGCGACTTCGTTTCTGGCTGATTTCGAGTAAAATTCGCCCAACTGAAACACGATTTTCCAAGTTCTTGATTGATGATGCAAAGATAATTTACAGTGACTTTTTTCAATTTAGTTATTTTCTACTCGAAAGTCTGAAGATACGCGAATGGACCAGGAACAACTTCTGAAGAAAATGATATGAATGGAAAGGAAGGGGATGAATCTGACGAATCTTGAGCTCATGACAGGAATTTTTCGTCCAAACGACGTCATTTTATTGCTCATGTCGAATAAAATTTGATTCAAATTTTCGGCGGAATAAGGAATATTCAGGCTTTCATTTGGTCATGCAAAAGTTTTATTTCGTTTAGAGAAATAAAACTGATGGAATCATTTCAGTTTGAGACAATGAATTCCCTTCTTTGCGACTCGCAACGTTTTTCCCTCTCTCTCTCTCTCATTTTTGAAATTTATCCGTTGAATATTTTTCTCGAATTCTTTTTATTCATGAAACAGTGTTTTTTACTTCTAAAATAAAAAGATGGTTACAATTGTTGCATTTGAGCTCGTTTACTCGTGAAAACGTGTGACTGGAAGAACGAGTTTTCACAAATAATACTATTCTGTAAAAAATATATATGCAACGAAAAATGTATGGCATTGATTTTTTCTTGCAAAAAAAAAACGTCAACGTCAACTAAACTGTAATCCTAACAGATGAAATCTAGTTGTTATTAAAACCTGGAATGTTCAGACTTTGATTAACCATTATAAACTTTCTGAAACAAATGAACATTTTTGGAGGAATTATGTTTGAGCTGCTTGAATTCTCTCGCTGAAGCCGATCTTTTCATCGTTTGACTTTTAATGTTTACAATGCAATTTCTTTGAAGCTTAGATGTTTCAAAACCTCGTTCAAATATGCAGTTCATCTTCACTTGGAATGTATAAATGATCAAGAGCTGCAGCTGTCATCTGATGTATATATGGAGGAATTTTGTTGTACGAAACAGAAAAGACAGTTTTCCTTTAAAATATCAAAAATCTTCTTGGCTCGTCGCGTGACTCTCGAATTCCGATTTTTTTTCAGACGAAGGAGAAATAATACTGCAAAAAAAAAGAATTTTGGGAGGAATGGAATGGAAGGGAAAAAGTTTGGGTTATGGCAGGAATTTTTCCTTGGTACGACGTCGTTTAGGGCTACTGTCAAGCACACGCGACTTGCTGCGTTTCCGTGGATCGGATTCGGATCAATAAATTTGCTTTCCCAGGGGCCCCCGAGGGATAAGGGCCCACTTCCGGAGGGCCCTGAGATCCCCAAAATTGCCCTCTTTTCTTCGCCCCGCTGACGCTTTTATCCCGGGTTCTGCAAAAAGAAGAAAAAATAGTAAAATAAATATGTACGTGTATATATAGGAATTTGTGACCGAGGGAAGAATACAATCTGTACTGGAGGGCTTCTTGAGCGTGAAGAGGCAATTTCCCCTTTTTCAATATTATTTTTTCGAAAAGGGGGGGGGGGGAAGCGCGTTTTAAATATTTGCGCGAAATCGAGTCGTTTTGATGTGGATTCCCAGCTTTTTTTTTTTAATCTTCCAGGAATTACATGAAGAATGGTCTCGAAGGTGCATTCGTATATAAATATATACTGTGATGGGGAATCTCTGTAACCGGAAGCGAATATTTCATTTCCTCTTTATCATGTGAGCTGTGTTTGGTTCCTGTGGGATTGAAGTCCATTGCAAATGTTTGACTTGAATCAAGGACTCTTTCTCTTACACAGTTTCTTCGTCGATCTTCGGGATAAGGGGGGATCTATTAGGTATATTCAGGTATTTTTTTTTCTTCACTTTTTAGATACTGGATGTGGAGCTTCAATGGATTGGTTTAGAAACCTGAGAATGTTTTATTTTTTTTATTTTTGTCATGGGATTTTCTTCCGGGGGTCTTCCTGGAAAGAATTCAGTTCCAGAAGCTTTTCTCCGTTATTCGGGAGATTCGTTTTTCCTTGCTCTTGGCGAGGTATTTTCTTTTGAACTCTTATGAAACAATGATATTGAAGAGCCGCATGATGATGATGATGATAAAATTACGTGGGTTTTCTTAAATTGATCACGCGGAGAATTTTGATTGCTAAAATGTTTAGAAATTCCTGCTTGAAGAAATTGCGAGTCATGTATAATTGCTTAGGAAAATTGAGGGAAAATATTTTGTCAAATTTTCGAAGGTTTTTATTTTTTAGACGTATTTGTTTGCTCAAATCGTTTTTAAGATAATTTGACTTCGTTCTGGGTTTTGGAAATTTGCTTCGATGTAAAGATCCCAGAATACGTTATTTGTAAGATCCTTTTTGAGAATTAAAGCTTATTGCTTTGAAATAATATTTTGGAACGCTTTATTGTTGCATCTGTTTGCAATTTTTTCTTTCTCAACACAGAAATTTTTTTCGCCATCTCCTCGTAGTCCTAAATATCTAAAATTTGTCTTGAGGTTTCTAACCAACTTGGAAGGTATTTGCTCTCCTTTTCCATTTTTGGCAATTCTTCCTTCTTATTCGGGGTTTTTTGGAAACTGTGCATATTCCCTGAATTCTATTCTTTTTTTAAGCTGAGAATTCAGCTTTGATAAGAGGACGTTTTCTGCCATTCTGCAGTTACTGTATTTGAAAAAAAAAATTGGTGGAGGAAATATTTTGGAAAAGAAATCTGTATATTCTACAGTGGTGCTAATTATTTTCCCACGAATTTGTAAATGTCCTTATAAATTTCATACTAATCAAGTCCACGATATAGCGAATTTTTCTTCAAGTAAATATCTTTGAAACAAATTCTTTCGTAGAATCATGTTCTATGAATTGTCTGCACTTCAGGACTTGTTGAATGTTTAACTGAGTCTCGTTGTAACATATTTTTAATTATTGCGAATGTTTTTGAAGTTCCTGTGACTTTGTTGAGTGAATCGATGGTCTTCAAATTTGCCCCTTGTTTTCGGCAGGCATCTTGCCTTAGACGATTAATGCGGATTGAAAAATGGCGTCGATGCCAAATTTGAAATTGCACGCGGGTGCGGACACTCGCACTCCTCGCGACCGACTCGGTCTCCGAGGCTTCACACCCAATAATGCCCCCAGCTCTTCTTCCTCGTCCTCTTCGTCCTCCCGCAACAACTTCCGGTCTCGACACTTCGACAAGAGCCCTCGACACTTCCTCGAAGACGACGGCGTGGAAGATGACGAACTGGACGATGACGAGGACGACGTGACGAGCTTCATTCGACCGGGATTATCGCATCACGTCGGTGCTGGTGGTGCTGCTGGGAATAATGCCGGGTTTTGCGGCAGGTTGCAGGGTAATGTTGGACGGGGTCCCCCTGGGATCGGAAATGGCAACGGTGGGGCGATGAGTGCTGGTGCGAGGGATAATAATAAGCCACAGACGAGTTTCAGGAAGTTTGGCAAGCCCGGGAACGGGGCGAGGAATGGGTTCGGGCATCAAAGGAGACCCGTGCTTGAGGTGAGTCAATCGGGTTCCGCGTGTGGGACTGCTAATTTTTTTTTCCCACGGGGGGAAACTTTCCAAATGAGCGTCGTCCAAATGAGCGCTTCTGCGTGGGGGCGCAGGATCGTATGCGAACTTTTGCTGAAAGGCCAAAAGACCTTGGAATATAATGTGCTATTTTTTCTCAGAATTGCGTTTCAAGGTACAGGTCAACCTTGAATTTTTTTTCAGTTGAATTTTTAAGGTGATTTTTTTTTCAAGTCCCTCATGGCTGAATTCCCTTATCCATACATAAAAAAACCTCCCTAACTCAAAGTCCTTTTTTATAAAACCTCTGTAAGTCGAATTTTCTGAGGCCTTCTGGTCATTATTTTCTTGAAATATGAAAGATAAAATGATTAAAACAAATAATGTGATGCATCATGAAAGGGATTGAAAGACAAATACTGTATAGCAAATGAATCCCTGCCTCCAAGTTCAGCAAGGTGTATACCCCAGAATATCCTCATTTATGATTTCCACATTTCTTTTCACTTCTCACAACAAAAGTGTTTGTTTTCTCAATTGGAAACCTCAAAAAATGAAAACCTCCCTGTATAAGCCGAATTATTTTTCATGTCCCTAGAAATTCGACTTAGAGAGGTTGAACTGTCTTAAAAAGCCTTTTTTGAAGATTTCAAAAATGGGGAAAACAACTGCTGAAATCATTTGAAAAAAGTCAGAACATATTTTAACTTTCTCGACTTCTGCTATCCCTCTTATTTATTACCGTAATATCATTATTTTCCGGAAACTTCCCAAATGACTGTCGTCGTCGAAATGAGCGCGAGAGAAAAATTGAAGGCTTTGGATTGGGGGTGGAATTTTTGAGTACTGTACTTCTGATGAGTGACCCAAGTTTTTTTTTATCATATTCAACTGAAAAAATAAATGTCCTTCTTTTTTACTGTTGCGCTTCAAGAAATTCAAAGAACGACTCATTGAAGATTGAAAATTGCAGTGATCAACTCGTATCAATTGAAGAATAAAAAAAAAGGGGGCATACTTTTTTTTATTTTCTCGACTTCTGCTATTTCTCTCTCTCTCTAATTTCCTATTCCGAAATAACATTTAGAAAATTGCGACTGAAAATACGCTCTCAATACACAGCTCGGAAGTATTTTAATTCGTTTTAAAGAATCTTTATAAGGAAGTACCAAAATCGACCCAATCTGCCCTCGTGTTCACGTTTTTGCGCAGAACTTTTCCTGCTGACATCCTGTCGGAAGCCGAGATAAATTGATTAAATTTCTAGGTCATGGACATATATTCTCCGTGGAAGGGTATCTTTCATCATTTAAATGTAGAGTAACTGTTTGATGTCTCAGTACTTGCGATGGAATTAATAGAAGGTGAGGAAATATTCAGACCAGCGATTCTCAGAGTGTTCGCGGTCGGGACTTGTCTATTGTAGTCCCCAGCAGTCTTCATTAATCCGCTGCGTTTCGGGTTTTTATTTATTTTTTCATTAAATCATTATTGGATGTTTTCTAGCCCTTGTATTCAAAGTATACTCATGTTTTCCTCCATTCTTTCCTTTTGTTTTTTTTTTAAGTAAAATTTTGAAATCACCAGGCTTTTCAATGAGTAACACGCGAGCTTTTCAGACGGTACGCGAGATTTATTTAATTTTTTGGTTGGTGAACTTTTCATCAATTGGTAAATTGATACTCAAAGGAAATTAAGTCGCTTCATTTCGGCATAACTGAAGAGATTATGAAGAAGACCCCGTTAGACTTCAATAATTGGAAATTTTAGTGCACAGTATTTTGATTGAATAAGATGGAACAACATTTGACAAGACTTGATGCATTCTTCGTTTGAGTTACAGCCACCGATAATAACAGACGTGCTTCCAAAAAAAATTTCACATCTTCAATCAAGTAAAAATTTGGAAGGAAGTTCAAAAATCGTCCGGAAGAACGCAATAAAATCTCATTACAACGAAATAATCGACGTCTTTGGAACCAGTAAAATAGTTTCGTCATGAAGGAACTCAAATAACGTTGCAGTTATTGGACAGGGACCTAAAATACAAATGAATTGTTGCAAATAAAAATCCTTTATAACGAGATCCTCCTGCAATTTGTGAACTTCGGAAAACTGTTGAAACAAGTACAATGCAGGTATACCAAGTAAAAATGCTAAAAATAAAAAAGTAACAAGTATCGCAACTTTCATTTGAGTTATTGACGCCACAGATAAATTTCACGAAAAATCTTACTCAGACACTAGCTTTCTTATTGTCGTAAAGATTTCAGATTATACCAAAATGCAAAACAATGTGCTATTTATTTGCAAAACCACGTGTTGTAGATAATTCGTGAATTGGTCAGTTTTCTTTCACGAATGTCCTTTTAAGCTCTTGGACTCGGCGGAACCCGGAAATACCCGACGGCAACTGCAACCTCATCCCACGACAACCCGACCTTCGACCCTGAATTATTGCTCAAAGAACGGCGTTTGTTCCGCCACCAAGCACCACAGTGGCGCCTGTGCAGGTGGCATTGGTCCCCACAATAATAATGGCGGCACCCAGCAGCAAAAGCCTCGCATCACCTACGACTCTCTGGCTCGTTTCGGCGCCTCTGGCCCGTCCTCTTCCTGCCGCCGTCCAACAACATCAACAACCACCGGCAACAACAACAACAATAATAATAATAGTAACACTTTTCTCGGCAACAACAACAGCAGCAACGACGACGAAGACGAAGACACGCTGTTGTTCGGCGCCCAATTCGGTCCGATTTACTCGCGGGAGAACTTGATCAAAAACTTGGCGTTGCTCAGTGTTGCCAGCACGCTCATCTCCTCGGGCACGTTTTTATTGCCCAGCTTGAACTCCGCACTGTACGACGAGAACTCTGTGGCTGCGTACGCACCGGCTTTGTTGTTCGGCATGGCCACGTTGAGTTCGTTGTTCGGGGCGCCGGTGTGCGAAAAGATGCGCCCCAAGTGGGGGCTGGTGCTGGCTGGCGGCGTGGTGGCGCTGGGAGCTGCCGCGCGGGCGCCGCGAAGCGCCGCCACGTGCAGTGCAGTGGTGTTGGTAGTGGCGGCGGTGCAGGGACTCGTGTGGGGACTGGCGTTGAATGCGGCGACGCAGGCNCAGAAATAAGAAAAACAATTGTCCAACCATCAGTTTTTTATTTTCGGGGGAAATTGTACATCGGGGATTTTTATTATGGGGGATTTCAACAAAAAGCAGGGAAATTAAAATTGGGGAAAATAACACTCGGGGATTTTAAAAATTGGGCATTTTAATTTCGGGGATTTTTGTGACCGGGGATTTCAAAATTGGGGATTATTATTCGGGGGAAATAGAGGCGGGGGAATTAGAATTGGGGGAATTGTCCTACACCGGGGCATTTGGGGGATTGAATACTGATACCTCTGCGCACAGGACATAGAAATGTTGGCATTCTCCGTAAAAAATAATATTCAAGTGAAAAAAAGAGAAAGAAGTCCCTCTCTGCTGGAGCTAATTTTTTTAATTAGCTAAATGGATGGTAAATTGGTGAGAGAAATGCCCAAGAACTTTTCTCACATTTAGGGTTGGAAATATCTGTTTCTCGTAATTTGGCCCAAAATGTATTTGCAATTGTGCAACAAAATGTCCCTATGTTGAGTCAGGGTCCTGATGTTGGGCCTTTTTTATTAAATTTTTTGATAAAGTAAGTAGCCCCATATCAAATTGTCTGCAGATTGAGGTGTCTGCATGTGGGGGTCTCACTGTATCTGTTTCTTGTAATTTGGCCTGAAATGTATATGCAATTTTATCAAAAAATGCAATTTTATCACAAAATGTCCCAATGTTGAGTCAGTGTCCTCATGTTGGGCCTTTTTTATTAGTTTTTTCATGGAAAAATAAGTGTCCCTATGTTGAATTTTCTGCAGGTCAAGGTGTCTGCATGTGGGGGTCTTACTTTACTGTACTGTACATGTGTATATATTTTAATTATATGATTATTGTCCGAGAGAAGAATCATATCACTGGGACACACTTCGTGAAAATTCGAATAAGGAATACATTGTACCTTCAAATCTGATCACGTTTCGGAATGAAATGATGATTGGCGTATAGGAATTGTTCAACAGTCCAATAGCATTGGTGAAGATTTTCTTGTCAACCAATTTCATGTTTCTTTTTTAAAATCAGAAATGGAATTGGGTCCCCCGTGGACGCCAGTAGCCGGAGTCGCCGCGACGTTAACACTGATCGGGGCCCTGGCGGCGGCCGCCATGGACGATATCCGGCGAGCGGTGGTGCAGGATCCCCTGGGACGTGGCGCCTTCCGCCGCCACCTGCTGGCCCTCCGCGACGCCGGCAACGACCTCACCACCCTGCTCACAGTGCCCCTGGCGTTTTTCGTTAGCCTCGAGTCCGCCGTCCTTCTCGCCGACTTCAATTACGTGAGTGGAAAAAACTTTTTTCCTTCTTTTTTCTTTTCTTCTGCTGGGGGATGAGGCGTATTTCGGGAAGAGAGGTTGAATACATCAGGGTGATGCATCTTTTTATACACAATTCGTTAAAATTGTGTACAACCGCGGGGACGAGGCTTCAGTTTTGCGATTGTGGGTTATTTTATTTATTTCGTATTTGCGGGACTGTCCCCATGGATTCATGCGGTGTTGGCGAATATTTCTGTGCCATTTGTTTGCCGATTTCGTTTAGCTGGGATTGGATTTCCTCAATATTACAAACTGTTTTACTGGAATTTCTGTTGAAAAAATTTGTTTGTGGTGCGGTCGAAATTCGACTGGAGTTGTTTTTTTTTTTTCCTCGAAATTTGGATACTCCACTTATACTGTCAATAGGTGCAAAGTCTCAATTTTCTTGAACTTTGATCTGAAATTTCAATTCGGATAATGACAAGGATCATTTTCCTTGCTTTTTTCGATTTGCATTGGCTGAAAGTAAATTGGAACGAAAATTATTGAAGCCTGTAATTATCGAGCAAAAATGCCTTTAGTGCCTAATTTGCCAAAATAATTTTTTGTAGAAAGCCGGTCTACTGGGAATTAATGAAGCAAATTTATTTTTGACAGGATTTTTTTGTGCTTAAGAGAGGTCACAATTTAATTTCCTCAGTTCCAAACTGTTCCGAAATTTTTCTTGGAATCATTTTTTTGTGGTGTGGACAAAATTCGACTGAAATCGTTTTCCTTCCTGGTATATTATGATGGATACTTCGCCTAATTATTATTGTATGGGTGCACAATTTTCTAGAACAATGATTGTAAAGTTGTATTTGGATACAACGGCAAGGATAATTTTCCTTGCTTTGACGAATTTAATTCACAGAAAGAAAAACGGAATAAAAAATATTAGGCATTATTGTCGGGCAAAAATGCCCAACGCTGGGAATTAATGAACCAACTTTGTATTGGAGGGTTTTTCAAGTTTTAAATGTTTACTTCAACGAAGTTTTGCTTGTATAATACACGTCGTTTAACATATATTTTTATCGTAAGGTTCACCAAAAATATGAGTTAAGTTTTATTAATGATCGAATATTAGTATAACCTTAGAATGTGATTGAGATTTCAGATTTTACGGTTCATTTTTGATTAGAACGTTTTTTTCCTTTTACCTTAACCCGAAAAAACCCGGATACCGAAGTCGGAAAAAGGACTCAAATTCGTTATTATACTCGCACTTTGGCTTCGTATCTCCGGTAATATTCATTATTCATGAAAGTTTTCTTCCATTTCCCCCCTCTTTTTTGCCTTAAATAAAAGCTTGGTTGGACTTCAAAGCATTGCACTGAGGTCCTCCTTATACATATATATATAGAAGAAGTTCCGCACTCGGAAATGTTGCAGCTTGGACTCCGTTCTTATTTCCTCGTCTAGACGGGAATGCAAAAGTTTCTCTCTCTCTCTTGGGGGGGCTGGAAAGATTTTCTCCTAGAAATGAGGGTGGGGGAAAGACTTGCGTCGTCGTTATCTTATCAAAGCGTCGGTTCAGATGGGCATGTGAAGAACGGGACGAAAGCCAAGGGGGAAAATTCGTTTCGCTTCAGTGATGAATGCTTCAGGCCAGAAACTCGCGGAGGGATTCTTTCTGTTAGCGCTAATGTGAAGCCTCGGTGTGTGTCTGTGTCTGTCTCTTTCTGGACATATCCATCTCTCCCTTTCTTTTACATCTTTATCCCTTTCTGTCGTCACTATTTCTATATACAGGTTGACTCCTTGATCTCTATATATGCGAGATATTGTGTATACAACGATTTGCTTTGTATGACGAATCTTGTTTTTTTTGTCCAATAGGGTTTTCTGCCTATATGTTAAAGAGATTTTCCTCTACAGCGAAATTTTCTATATGATGAATTTTGTGCATATAGTGTGAGAGTTCACCCTTTTTTTTACATTTCCCTGTCTGTATTTTTTTTCTCCCAATATATATTCTTCAATATTTGTATTTATCTTTGTCCTATAGAGTCTGTCTCTGTATTTATCTTTGTCCTAATGTCTATCTCTGTATGTGTTATCTTTATCTTAATATTGCTCTGTGTATTGGTATCAATCCATGTATTCGTGCTATTGTCATCAATTTATCATTTTATCTGTCTATCCATCTCTGTATCCGTCTATTTCTCCAATTATTTGTGCATCTATCCATCTATCTATCTGCCTGTATGTCTATTTTGTGAGAAAAAGAATTCTTAGGCTAAATAAAATCTTACAAAGAGGATTGGAGAGAAGAAAACTTGAGTGATTTTTAAATAGTTGACAGAAAGCAAATGAACTCAAACAATGATGAGTTAGAAAGAAATTGATGCTAATAAATACAAGGTGATTTGAGATAAAGAAAACACAATTAAGCAGTTGGGCTGCGGCTGGGATAAAGTTGTCCTAGTTTTAGAGAGATATATTTTCAAGATAAGGTGGAATTGGCAAAATGGTCAAGTTTCACTGGATAAACGTAGGATTTTGCACAATATGCAAAAGCTTCTCTACTTCTGTTTTTGTCATTGGTTTGTGCTTTGTTTCATGATTTGAAGTGATTGAATGTCTTGGGGGGAGTTGAGTTGAACTTTTTATTTCTTTTTTCTTCTGGATTGGCAGTTCTGGCACGCATTCCTTGCTTTTAAATTTAAATCCTTTTGTTCCACTTACAGGATATTCCGTTAGCTCCGGGACATTCAACTCCAATTTGGTTTAAAATTAGTGTTGAAAATTGAAATTTTTAATTTTTTATGTAATTGTATTTGTGTAATGGACTTTTCGTCTAACAGACTCGTCCCTTGCACGAATCAAGTCCGTTAGATGGGGGTTCACTGTATTTCTACTATGGTGATCTATTTATCATTGTATTTGTCTATCCATCTCTGTATCCGTCTATTTCTCCAATTATTTGTGCATCTATCCATCTATCTATCTGCCTGTATGTCTATTTTGTGAGAAAAAGAATGCTTAGGCTAAATAAAATCTTACAAAGAGGATTGGAGAGAAGAAAACTGAAGTGATTTTTAAATAGTTGACAGAAAGCAAATGAACTCAAACAATGATGAGTTAGAAAGAAATTGATGCTAATAAATACAAGGTGATTTGAGATAAAGAAAACACAATTAAGCAGTTGGGCTGCAGCTGGGATAAAGTTGTCCTAGTTTTAGAGAGATATATTTTCAAGATAAGGTGGAATTGGCAAAATGGTCAAGTTTCACTGGATAAACATAGGATTTTGCACAATATGCGAAAGCTTCTCTACTTCTGTTTTTGTCATTGGTTTGTGCTTTGTTTCATGATTTGAAGTGATTGAATGTCTTGGGGGGAGTTGAGTTGAGTTGGGTGGGGAGGGGGTTTGGATGCGGGAGTCTTGGTTGTGCCTTGTGAACGCTGAAAAGTGGCAAATAAAGTTTTCTGTTCATTCATTCATTCTCTACTTGGAGATCCGCTGAGGTTTGCAACTAAAACGCAAGTGGTCAATCATATGAAATTTGGAAATCAGGAAAGGAAGAGTTGAAGGATTAGGATTGGAGAGACCTATTCAAGAAATTTCCTTGCTGGGCCTGAGAACCAAACTCAGGTTTGGTTCCCAGGCTCCAGCAGAAGCTACAAAATTTTCTTAAAAATTAGAGACACAAGATTTACTAATCTGGCGCCAAATTGTTGGCGTACCAAAGTTTTTCCCAACATATATTTATCTATCTCTGTACCTGTCTATCCCTCTCTCTCTCTCTCTCTCTCTCTCTCCCTCTCTCTCTCTCTGTCTATATATATTTCTGTTCATCTATCCATTTCCATCTTTATATATTTTGTGTGCAATATTGCTGCTCTCTCTCTCTTTCTCTCTCTCTTTCTCTCTCTCTTTCTCTCTCTCTCTCTCTCTCTTTTTGATTGACTGATCAACTAGCTTTGTTTTCTTCTTTGCAGCATTCATCAGGTTTAAAAGCAATGTTCCCACATCCAAACCCCTTCTCCTCCCCACCCACATTCATCCAAACACATTCCATATATCAAATCAGGATGGAAAATGAAGAAATAAGCTGTATATGGATATTAAAGGAAAATAAAATACATCACAAAATCTAAAATCTCTCTTTTGTATTTGTATATCCCCTTGTTTGTTTTTGTTCTGTCTCCCATAATACTTCTTGTCTATACAAATGCATCTGTTGAAAAGAACAGTATATGTCCTCAATGTACTGTGTGTTGAATCATTCGATATTTCAGTAATTCAAAGTACTGTACATTATTGGTAAGTGCTGAGATATCCCGTCTTGTTCTCATGTCGGGTTAAATCTCCAATTTCTTGTGCTGGAAGAGCTGATGGAAGTTTCCAATGCTTTATGACAAATGATCACATAAAGAGTTTAAATTTTTTTTCCTGTCCCGGTTAAAGAGAGTGTGTTGCTTTTGCTCGGTTACTTGGTAAAGATGTTTTTTTCTTGCACTAAGACCTAAATCACCTGAAATTTGTGCTACTTGACATGGCTGACGTCCAAAAAACACGGAGTAAACATGTTTTCTTTCTTTCTTTTTTGCTATCCAATAATGAGTAAAAGGAGCAGGTTCATGTTTTTCTGAACACGGATGACAAACATTAACGCAGTACTCGAGCAAAGTTCCACACAAGAGAAAGAATAGGATTGAATACAGCGACGCGAAAATGGTCGCAACGGAAGAAAGAGGCCTTCTTTGTGCCGTCCCAAAGAACAAACGACAGTCAATGTAATAAGATAAAGAGACAAATACGTCGCAAAAAAGACGGAATCAAAGAAAAAAAGGGGGAAAGAGTCGAAGAAAGGAAAGGGGGAATTAATACAGCAAGGGGCCTTGAACGCGAGCCAAAACTCAGCGGAACAACATTAATTCCGCACTGTCCGAGATCCTTTCCTGCTGAAACTGAAGGAGGCTATGTTACTATAACGACCAGCATTTTGTTCTTCAGGAGCAGGGATCCCTTTTATGGTGTAGATATTTTCAGGATGGAAATCTACTGCCTTTTTTGTGTTTTTTTTCCTCCGCATTTCCCGATTAATCCTGGAATGGCATTAACCTTGAATATGGCCACAAAACAAAGATCTCCTGCATTTTTTTTAGCAAAGATTTTGTTGGGCACTGCTTTTGAAGGCACGATGCTGTTGGTTCCCAGTTGAACGCAATTTATTATTATTTTTCTTCAAATTTTAGATTCCTTATTATTTAGGTATTTCTGTCTTGGCATGGCAAATTCACATCAATTAATTTGTTCTTAAATATTGTCACGGGCGGGGCTTTGAGTGTAAACGTATAAGAGTTAATTGAGGGCTTAGTCTTAGATTGTCGATTTCTTTTCAATAGAAGTTATGAAGATTGCAGAGAATATTGATGCTTGTCCAGTTTCTTCATTTTACATAGTGCGTTTTGAAACCTTTTGTGTTGAGCATTTTGTGAGGAAAAGATTAACAGAGGACTTTTCTTTTACTACACAAAAGGCGGAGAAATAAAGATTGAAGAAATACAAAATTTGTAATTGGGTTTTAGACAATTGAGAGAAAAATGAAACACAATTTGAACAGCCGGGCTGCGGCCAGGACTTGTTGTCCTAGTTTAAGATGTTATATTGTTCAAGACAAGTTCAAGTTGAGCAATTGAAAGAAAAACACAAGTACAAGAACAGAAACCAATTTTGGGAATGGTCAAGATTTGTAAGTTTGCAAGAGTTCTCTGGAGATCCATACAAATTCAGAGTTCAATGCAGAGTGACAAACCAGTGGTTTTTAGTTAACCACAACAACTCTTTGGATTAGAAATGAAGGCCGGATTTTGGCTACTTTCATTCTTCTCCTTTTTGCAGTGAGGAAATGTCCTTGGGTGAGCCTGGGAACCAAATCTGGGTTTGGTTCTCAGGCTCACAAAAAAATGCCCTGATAATTTTGTCTGGCACCTTTAAATTGTTGCAAAAATTACTTTGTTTTGGATTTTTTTCTGACACATTTTATGAGATAATTCCAGGCTTAATGCTTTTTTTAAATTTTTCACACGATTGCTGATACTTTGATCATTTCCCTCCAAAATTGCCCTTTTACTGTAATGAAAATGAATTCAGACTCGTATAATTTAGTAATTTGTGCACGTAATTCTCAAAATTCAAGGCGATTATACGCCACTGAAATATTGTTACAGAACTTTCAAGATTCAAGTAGTGAAACGTGTGTCCAACTATATCTGAATGTTGATCATCCAGCGGCCATGGTAAATTTTCATGAACGTGTTTTAAGAAAGATAAATTTATTTTTAAAAATACGGAAAAGCCTATTTACCGGTGGAATTAGAGGTAGATCCTCTTCTAAAGCAATGTTCAACCGGATATTTGGAAAAAAGTGCTCCAAACAAAATACAATTTTAAAGAAAAATGAGCATGAACAATCAATTTTGACAAAGAAGTCCTTTAAATAAGTGAGAATGTAGTTGTTGATTTATAAAAATTATGTAGAGCTATGAAATTCTATGGATCAAGATCCAACTCTCTCTCGTTTTTGCGAATTTTCAAATTTTCTTCATATTTTTGAGTCTTGCAGATGACTTGCATCATTTGAAAATTTGTGATTTTATCACAATGTCCCTATGTTGAATAATTGTCCTCATGTTGGACCTTTTTTTATTAATTTTTTATGTGAAAATAAATATAAATAAGTGTCCGTATTTCGAATTGTCCGCATGTTGAGTTGTCCGCCTGTGGGGGTCTCACTGTATTTATTTATATATATAATTTTGTAAAACCATTGTGTATTTATTGGACAACATATAAGTTCCCAAAAATAGATTCAAGAGAATTCACTGGCATAATTCCTTGAATCATTCACGATTTAATGCATTGAAAATGGGGTTTCTGATGGCTTTTGCAGGCCGTCCTGAGACAGGATAAAATCCCGGATCCCAACTAACTCGTCTATATATCCAAGCCTGTGAGAAGCATAAAATAAAGCGCATTGAATTCGGTCGCGTTGGATTCATGCCAAGGCGGTTTGCCAGTACGGTATAATATCGCTTCTAGAACAAGAGACAAAAAAGGGGGTCGGGATGAGATGTGAATTCTACCCCCCGCCTTTCTATACCCCCGTCCATGAGCTGCTGGTTATATACGTATCTATATCTGTTGGCGAAAACGAGATGCGCAGGGAGAACGAAGGACTGTCTTGTCTTTTCGGGCTCGTCACGACTTGCCATGCAAAAAAAAAGTCCCTTTTTCCCCTCGCATAAACGAACAAATGATGCATATATTTGTTATGCATGAAAGCGTAAAATAATTTTTTGTTCTGGTCCTGATTTGGTTATTATTTATTTATTTATTCTTTTT
The DNA here is from genome assembly GCA_905338405.1 of Notodromas monacha. Classification (NCBI taxonomy): domain Eukaryota; kingdom Metazoa; phylum Arthropoda; class Ostracoda; order Podocopida; family Cyprididae; genus Notodromas; species Notodromas monacha. Next base: position 25,909 of record CAJPEX010003597.1, read on the forward strand.
ACAGCTTGAAGATGGTTTATGCATATAGTGATTCGGAAGATATAATTTTCAAGCGAGAACTTTTCTGTATAGTGTTCTGGAAAAGAATTTGTGGAAAAGGGCTGTTCTATTTAGGTGTAATAGTTGATTGATTCGAGTATTTTTTCGCCTCTTTTTCCGGAAATGTACGACTATTTATTTTACCTTAATTGTTTTCTGCTTGTGCGACATTTAAAATCACGCGTAATTGAGAAATGGTATTTTTTGTCTCATCTTTTTGGAATCGCAAAAATCGAAAAGGCCGACTAGTTAATTTCAGGCTATAATACCGATATTTTAGTGTATTCAGGACACTAAAATATCCTTACGCTTACTTTCTGAACTTGAATTTTAATTAGGTTTATCTACAATCCTGGGGCTGCTTAAAATAATTCTTTCCGAAACTTTCAAGCTATTCTCGATATATATCGGCTTCTTAGTCAGTGCTGAAAGCGTATTTGAGTATTTTTGGTTCTGATGTTATCAAATTCTGAAATTTTCATTCAAACGAGTTTAGGAGTACAGTATATCAGAGAAAATTTGGAGGCATTCGCTATTTTGGGGTCAGTCTTACTGAATAAGAGAATTTTTAATTTTTAACGATTTCGAAAATCTGGCCCAAAATGTTGCTCCACGAGAAATAAATTCCAAATATTATTATGGTAAATTTCCGAATTTTTTTTTTGATGTGAGATCGTTTTTTTTTATTTTTAAGATATGGTATTATGGAACGGGTCGAAAATTTTTGCTTGAATTTATATTTTTTCATTGGTCATCGACTCATTGGTTAATCTGAAGATGATCTTCAGAGCAATTTTCTTCGTGAATTCGTCCATCATCGGCTCGAAGGGAATATTCGGGCTCTATCATTGATTGGATCCATTTAAACTGGAATTCGAATTACCAGAGGAAATCTCAATTTTGAGACGAGGTTCGCGATTTTCAATTGCAAATTATGATGTGGGGGGGGGGGTGTGGAATAATGAATCTCATCAACTGAAACCCACTGAGAGCTGCAGCAGATATTGTCGATTTTGCATATGATGATATTTTCGGTTCCCATCAGGGCTCCAGGGTCCATCGCTAAACAAAATGGTGGGAATTGTCTTGGAACTTTGGGTATTTTGGATATTTTTTATGTACAGACCAAGTCTGCATTTACAATATTGTAATTATTTGCAGAACGGAATTTCTCGTCCCAGGTTCGTTTGCAAATTTCCGTAGATTCTTTCAAAAATTTTAAACCAATTTCAACCATCCCTGTGAGAAAAAAATTCATATCCTTTTTTAACCGGAACCACGTGCCAGGGATTTTTACTTGGACTCATTAGGATTTCTACCATTTGAAGCGTGGTAATTTTAAGCAAGAAAAAAGTACTACAGTATTTGAATTCAAATTTTTATTCCGCACTGAACCATGTGTTCCGTTGGGACTAGTTCAGAGACGTGACTTTGAAACAATTTTTTTTCTTATCCCCGGATGTATAACAAAAAATCTTCATTTATTCAGCCAGCCCCGGAAAATAAGAATACCTTGTCCCCGTTTTCAACCGGAACCACGTGCCAGGAATCGTCACCCCCAAGACGACGACGCCGTCGACGACATTTCTTTTTTGTACTCCGTTCATCGACAGACGTCGTTGACGAGGGGTACAAAGAAGATGTGCGTTGCGTCGTCGTCGTCGTCGTGGTAGTGAAGATTAAATCAGTGCTGGGGGAAAACGACGACGAGGGATCCAGTTTCTCTCATCTGTTTCCCCCGTCTTCCCCCTTGGCTGGTGACAATTGACGCATCGGAC
>CAJPEX010003598.1:0-27722 GCA_905338405.1 Notodromas monacha
GGACGAAACCCTGGGTTATTCTTTCCAGCAGATGGCTTCGATTCTGCGTCTCACGTTCGTTTTTTATTTTATTTATTTTTTGTTTTTCGCCACATGCAATATTTCACGAAATAAAATTGAAAAAAAAACCATGATATGCCGAAATAAGAATCTTGCCATTCGAAAGTGAAAGACGGACGTTTTATACTTGCGAATTATTTTTCAAAGAGAAAAAAACACGGGGGAAATTTTTGAGTGATCCTTGAATAAGAATTATTTTTCGTCCGTGTAGCTGTGACCGCGACACAGTTTTGCAACTTGAAAAAAGAAACAAATATCAGGGGCATCGAGAGCCATTTATAATTCTCTGTGATGATACGTACTTAAGCAATACAAGTTTCGGGAAAAAATAAATGCTGTGGATTTTAAAGAATTTTTTATTGCGGAAATACGGTACACCCCGTGGGTTGCAGGGGATACTTCGTGAGCTTCATTCCGCCACGGTGATGGTCTCATGAAGGGAAAGAAAAGTCGGCGTTTTTATACTACAGTAGTTACGTTTTATTTTTATTTGCCATCATTCGTGGGCTTGTTTTGCCTTTTGTGCTGGTTTGTTTTTATTTTACATAACTTGATTCTTGCCCGCGGGGCCAGACTTTCAACGTGATGTTCCACTGATCTGACTATCGTCACGGGAAATCTCTGGTGATGGGGACCCTCTCCCTGGTTTTATTGCGGGGGCGACGACAAGCTGCAAGCTTTGGCAGCAGCAATGGGGATCGACAGGAGTTACCAACGTTCACTTTTCTGCAATTTTATCTTTAATTTTTATGATGAGCAAAAATGGGAATCATGGGCTCTACGGTTGGTCACGCGCATTTTTTAAAATACCCTTCCACCACAATATGCTGCAGTTCAACCATTCCACAACATAATTAAGGAGTGCGTATTGCGAGAATGAAGCCCTTATTCCAGGCTGCAGTCTTACTTGTATAAGAGCCATTTTCAGCCCATAACTCACTGTTCACGACACGCAGCAGCAGAATGATTCTTCTTCTTGCTATAGTAGCTTATATTCAAGTGAATCCACTTCGCTCACGGGGGAAACGGGGGTGCAGAAGGTATGCAAATAACCGGCTAATTTATCACTGTTCACGACACGCAGCAGCAGAATGATTCTTCTTCTTGCTATAGTAGCTTATATTCAAGTGAATCCACTTCGCTCACGGGGGAAACGGGGGTGTAGAAGGTATGCAAATAACCGGCTAATTTCGCAGGGTAGACGTGGTGAAAGGGGGGAAGCAGTTGATGGAAATAGGGCGATAAATATCAATGTTATGTGTCCTAATCCGAGCGGGGGAAATTGGCGCGAGGAAATGATGCAGTCGTTGGCAAGAGAGAGGAAGGGGCTCAGCTGCCCTGGCTCGGATTGCTCCAGAAGCACTGCAGCAGCTTCAGCACCAGGGAAAAGCGGCGTGATTGTGTCGGAAATCTGTCCCGAGGGACCCGAAACCCTGGGAAATACCGAACCTCCGGAGGGCCGAAGGACTCGTGTCCTGCGCCTCAGGTGAAACAGCTGTAATGTTCTCAATCAGGCTTTCTTGGAAGCACTTTTTTGAAAAGAGTTAAAAAAAACTTTTTCCTATTGGGATAATTGTTTAAATTTAGAATCTCGATTGTGACTCCTTGTTCTGATGATTAATTCATATTAATCTTGCAAATAATGGCTGACATGCCTATATACACCAAACTCGTTTTGCAAAAAAGCTTTTAGGACAAGGAGAAAAATCTTCATTAGAGAAAAACATTCATTAAGGCAAGACTCAAATGGCGTCTCAACAATAGGAGAGGAATCTTGGAAAGTAGTTCATTCAAAACTATAATTTTTAATAATGAGATTAGTTGTAAAACAGTTCTACTTTATTTCTTTGTAAATGTGCGAATGCATGCAGTTTCCTCTGGAACTCATTACAGTAGAATCTTGCTACAACAAATTCTTCTTTGAAGCAAAATCTTCTCAAGGTCCTGCCACTTTGACAACACCGGTATTTAAATTTGAATTTTAACTAAAATTTTATAACAAAGGCTCTTCCAAGCCCCAGCGTGACTTATTTGTGAGAAAATTCTCCCATCTATCACCTGAGGAGAATTAATTCGGAGATTCATCATTTAACTGAAATTTGTGTATACATTTTTATATGACTGTGATAATGCAACACCTCAAATCATATCGAGAAAGAAGTCATTGAAACCTGCTACACCAGCACGCAGACCAGAGACGAGTTGATGGGCTGGAAAATGATGCTTCCGGGTTCCCGCTGCAGCAGCGCTGATCAGTCTGGAAAAGTTTACTTCTCTTTCCTTCTGCTTTTGCTGCTGTTCCAGAGCCATGCGTGATTGCGATGCATTTTGCAGAAGCTGTCTCTTCCTCTCTCTCTCTCTCTCTAGCTCACTGTCCCTTTTTTGCAGGGTGTTGTGAGGCGGCGGCGGTGGATGAGGCGGCCATCGTTTGTCTTCCTTTCTATAGACAACCACGCACCTCCCTCTTCCTTCATTTTCCCTGCTTTTCAATGTTATATGCACTTCCCCCTTCTTACATCTCTTACCTCGTGTCATCTTCTAGTATTTTTTTTCTTCTTCTTTTTCTTTCCTTTTTCCTGAGCATTCATCGCCGAGGAGTTTCCAGAGAAATCGTCGCGCTTAGTCACGTAATATATCACTGCTACCACTAGGATACTAACTCTGATGTATAAGATACACTTTCGTGAGCTAACAATTGGCTCACAAAATGAGGATGCGTTTAAAATTTGATGGCGTTTTATATTTGCACGTAAAAGGTGGAATTAGGATTGGCAAACAAAGTACAGAAAACACTCAAACACTGTACTAATATTTTTGAATAAAATTTCAAGCGTAAGGTTTAGTGAAGAAAATCATGACATCAACAGAAAATAAAACCTTGATCTCTGATTCAACTAATCATTGAGATTATGATGTGAAGTGAAGATCAGATGGAATGAACAGACACATTTGTCCCAGAATAAATTTAATGACCGGAAAAAGGCTCTATATTTGCAGACAGAAATATTCAATTTTTTAAAATTCAAAATACGGCATATTTTCAAAATACAAATCTTCTGTCGCGAGAAGTAGTTTCCCGAACCATGCAATTTTTGGACTTGTGTCAACTGTACGTGGCAGAACAACTGCTGCACTTTTGTTTGAAGAACACAAATTACAATTTCTTTTACTTATTTCGGAATTTCAACAGAGATTCCCCCACTGAAATGTGCGGTTGAATCTTTTTTTTTTAAATTTTTTTCCATCTATGTACAAAATTTCTTGCTACTTGACCAACTGCCAATCTCTGAAATCCAAGATATTACGTGATATTACTTTTTTCTCATACAGTATTCGTGTTGGGTACCATACGGCAACCCAAAACTAAATTAATTAGGAGGGAATTTACTCATTTTTAAATTAACAAGGTCATGAATGCTCCTGGGTATTGTATTGATTTTATGCAATAAATTCATTTTGTTTTACACCACGACGACCTTCGAAAACGGAATGCGGCTTGAAATAGTATTATTTGCCAACTTGGAACTCGTCCAGCCTTTTGCACATCCAATTCACGTGGTGAAAAGTTGGGGGAGTGGGGTACTGGAGTACAGTATATCAGGTGTTTTCGGATGTACTGTATGTAGAAATATAAAAATAAAAATATTTCTCTATCCAAGGAAATTCAGGGGACCAGAAAATTTTCTTTGAGGTGAAATCTTCATTCTAAAGAATCCATACAACTTGTGGAGAGTTCCCTGTGCGACCAAAAAAAATTCTTATGCGATAAAAGGACAATTTTCTTAACAAGATTGTTGCAGAGAGAGTCCACCGGTATATCTATGTAACACTGTGTCTGTACAACTTACATCAATGATCGGTTTGGGTTCAGTTAAGCGCTTCAACGGAATATTCCCACATGAAACCCTGAATGCATCAGGAGTCAGTTCATGTTTTGTTGGACGATTATTTGGCCCCTTTGCAGTCCCACCTGTTGGAGCATCATGATGCTGTTTATCAGCGGAGATACGGAATCAGAGAGGGACCAAGCAGCCGATGATTCGACATGTTATCGTCTCTTCTGCCATCACGCAATAAATTTTTTAGAACGATAAACCGAGGGAAGCTTTCATCATTGATCAAAACAAACAAACGAACGAACAGAAAATGTGGGTCCTCAAAGAAATAATGGGCTTTAATGTCAGTGTTTGTCTCGTCAGCGAATGCGGAGCTTCCGTCTCGGTGGCCCCTTCATGCAAATGGAATTTTCAAATTGAATCGGAAGACTTTTTTTTTACTGGACAAAGCGTTCTGAGGATTGGAAAGAAATACAAGAAACCCTTGCATTGAATTTCTGCAGGTAAAATTATATTTTCTTATAGAAAAATGTTTACTGGGCGAGTTTGAAAACCATTCGATCCCTTCAAGGCAGGGTCACGTGTATTCTACTTCCTCTCTTTTATATTTTCCCATCAGTTCTGCTCTGTGTAATTTTTTGATTCTTCTAAATTTAATCTATATACTTCAATGCACAACATAATTAGAGGATGATTTACGTAGCTATACACGTTAAGGAAGGTTTATTCGCCAAAAAAGAAAAAAAGTTTGACTCTTAATAACTCAACTTGATCCAACTCGTTTACAATGGATTGCAGTTCAATTATTTCATTGTAAAATGCACGCAAAAATAGGACTCCGCTGAATTAACCTCCCCCGCCCCCTTCCATGTCAAAAATGTCTTCGTAATCTAAACATTCAATCGAAAAAAATAAATACATAACTGTCTAAACCCGAAATTGTGAATGGCCCTCCGAAATGCTTCGATTTCTTTTCAGAAAAATATCAAATAAATGTAAGACAAGGGAGAAGGCAGAACATTTTAAAATCCAAGAATCTTCGAAAAAAATGTCCTTCTCTCGAGAAAATTCTATTTTCAAAAACATTTTCCGGATACATATGTATAGACCAGGAAGCAGAGAAAGGGAAATTTCGTTCTTGAAAATAAAATTCCTTCGATTACTGCGACAACTCATCCGGCGCCCGTCGGGTTCGAGTGGGCATCATCGCGCGGTCTGGATTTTCGTTTCGCCGCCAGGGAGACAGCAAAGAAGAATAAGAAGAAGAAGAGCAGCTCCAGCTACAAAAGGGACGCCGCCGACACGGGAGAGGGTCGTCCTTTTCCACAATATACCTGCATATACTGTACTTTATTTCATCCTTCTTTTTTTGTTTTTGTTTTTTAAAGAAGAAGAAGAGCAGCTCCAGCTACAAAAGGGACGCCGCCGACACGGGAGAGGGTCGTCCTTTTCCACAATATACCTGCATATACTGTACTTTATTTCATCCTTCTTTTTTTGTTTTTGTTTTTTCCTTTCGACGATGCCTAATAAGCCGGCGGCGTGATGCGGACGACCTAATGACCCGGCATCGCAGGCAATCGCAATCGCCGCCGTGGGGGGAGGATAAACAATTGTCGCGGATAATTTATCCGCCACCTTGGTCGTTAGCGTGGCGCCCACTGCCACGGCGGCGTGTCGTCCCCCGGCGGCGTCACTGAGATANGCATCGCAGGCAATCGCAATCGCCGCCGTGGGGGGAGGATAAACAATTGTCGCGGATAATTTATCCGCCACCTTGGTCGTTAGCGTGGCGCCCACTGCCACGGCGGCGTGTCGTCCCCCGGCGGCGTCACTGAGATAACCAATGCGTCACGCTAACCTGTCGGTCCTGGAAGTACAGTGCTAATTTCTTGGTGTATTTATATGTACCTGGAACGAGTGTCGGAAATTAAACTGTTTCTCGAATAAAGAACAAGAGGAACATTTCATAATCCAAAATTCGAACATTTTACATTATTCAACTTGTTTCAGAAACTCCCCAGAAGTCTGTATGAGAAACCTGTAAAATTTTGTCTTTTTCTTAGTTATCTGCGTAAATTTTTAAACTTGAGATTAATCAGCATTATATTTCAGTTACCCTGAGTTACTCACAAGTTTGTGGTCTGACCTTTCTAAATCGCACACATTCTTAAAAACAAGAAAAAATATGCCTTTATTCTCGTTTTTTCCTAATTTTTTGGAGAAATTATAAAAATAAAATAAACAGCTGGTAGAGAATAACAAACGCGTACAAACATGTTGGCTTTTACTTGTGGCAACAGGTTTCTATTTGAAGCTTAAATTAAACTGCTGGGACTAGGGATTTCAAAGTAGACTTTTTTTTTTTTCAAGTCGTCGGGGGCTACACCTGATGCCTTCATACAACTCATTGCATCTGAATACAGCAGCATCATTCCATCATGACATGAAATTATGCTTTCACCCCCCACCCTGACAATCACCGCCCCCTTATTCACAGCTAGTGTGAATTAAGACCACCCCTTGAAAATAGAGATGGGGTCAAGAGGATGTGGATATTCGATTATTAAAAAAATAAATAAACCTAAAAAACAAGGCTGTCGGTGTCAAAGCTAGTTTAATATCGGGAATAGCGTGAAAAATGACGTGTGAGCGAGTCTGTGATTTCCCCCAGGGGTTCATCCCTGTGATTGATGACTGGCAACTCCACACCCAGTGCTGCTTGCACAATATAATCAATACTCAGTGATTCTTTTACCCCCCCCCCCCCCCCCATGCCCCCCACAGAATCCACACAGAAACTGTGCCAATCTGTGAGCAGTCGATCATCCCTAAATCCAAAGTTGAATTATAGGGATAGAGTATTTCAATCAAGAAATTTCCAGCGAAGCCATTTTTTCTTGATATAGTTGACGACGTGTTTGAAGATGTTCATCAAATTTTTAATTCGTAAAAACGTGACTAATGATGATCTTCGTCAATCGTATTTTCAAAAAAATTTTTGTGTGCCTAATTTGATGGGGATGCAGTTTTAACAAGAACAAATGAAAAACATATTTTGCAATTTGATGCTGTGCTAGGATTCACGCAGACCAAAATAATCATGATACAGTACTCTATATTAAAGAAAAACCTATCTAAATATGACTTATTAGACCTTGAAGCTGAAAGACTTGTTTTTGTACAGTCAAAACGCAGATTTAAAGAAATTATTTGTTGTGGGATATGCAATGACTGTGGTTACTATAAAGTAATGCATTATACTGTAACTAAAAATGGAAATGAAATGATTTATCAAAAGCAATTACATGATGCTTTCACGTCAGATTCGGCATATTTACAGTAGAAACTCACGGTTTCAAAGCCATTGAGACCAGAGAAAAAGGTTTTATTAATAATAAAAACTTCATCATATAGATTCTAATAACATTGTGGCTATTGGACAGGGGCCTAAAAACTAAATTGCTGTATTAGGAGGAGTAATTTGTTATGCAGATTTAGATACATTTCAAGAAGACTCAACTGCGGTCACTTTTTTGTAGCTGCAAAGATATTCTGTATAATATAACAGAAACAATGAACAGCATGCGCAACAACAAAACCCTATTTGTGGTTGTGCATTTTGAAGTTTTTGCTTTATTTATTTGTTCGCAATTTTCAGGGGTGCTTCGCAGAATTCATGGATTGATCAGAAAATTAATTCATGGAATTGGAATCGAAACCAACATATCTCATCTTGTAAATTTTATCAGCAATTTTGCGTAAAGTCGAAGTCGTGATGTTCACATTTATAAATGATGCACAGCCACTTCGAGCTTCATTCACCAATTGTTTTCTTTTCTTTTATTTTTATTTATTTTTTGCTTGCTTCCTGACATATTAAAGATGATGGAAAGTGTGGGGATGGAGCACTATTTTGTCAAGTATTGTGTTACTGTACGAAAGAAAATTGGGTTGATCCGAATTCAATGGAAAGCTCATTGCCTGCCCATCTCCTTTTGCTCAGCACAGGCAGTCAGCTTCATCATGCTCACCCCCCCAACATCAGCTGCCCAGAACCAGGGCGAATGAACTGGAGATAAAAACCCCTGGAGGGGAGGAAATTTGTCCCAGAATTTATGGACTGCTGGTGGGTGTTGTGCGAAAGGCCCCAGATGCGCGTGCTGCTGCTGGTGCTACTCGGAAATCGATCCCCAAAATAACCTGACTCCGTTTTCCTCGGTGGATTTCGGAGGAAAATACCGTACTTATCTCCTCTTTTTTTTGTAATGCTTGGGTATGGCAAACGAAAAGATTAAAGATATTTTCGTGATCTTGATAGTGGCTTTTTGCATGATTAGGGTGCTTTTGAAGACGATATTAATACAGTACTGTACTATAAATTTAATCTTGTTTACACACTATTCCCAGCAAATAATTTGTTACAGGAAGGGCTGGGTGTAACAGTTACACGTTACATCACGCATTTGTTATGCATAACTGTTATGCCCAGCTTCTTCTGATATGCCTTCATAATTTCCTTGTTTTTTTGTTGGTGGTGTACTGAAAACGTTTTTTGCAATGCATTGGGAATGCATTCTATTGTTACACCTATGTTTTAAAAATTTTGAATGCATTTTTTTATTGTAGCAGGCAGGCGTTTCAAAATCCCTGCTTGCTTCATTCATGAAAATTTATTCTTTCAGATTTTCCTGGGTGTAGCATGGAGCGTTTCAAAACACTGGACAGACATAATAAGCAACGCACTGATGCATAATTTCAGCATAGGATCTGCTGAAACGCAATACCCAATCAAGAGCTTGCTCAGATATACCCGCAACCCGGCCAACCAGGAAGGGAAATACAGTAAATAGCCGTTTCTTCCCCCTCTCCATTCGAAACCAGCCTCTGTGTCGGCATCAAAGGGCCTGAGCAAACCGGGAAGCAGCTAATATGGCGTTTTTGCGCGCGCGGGACAGAACAACTTCTTCAATATACCGGGAACAACATTTGCCATTCCTGTTTACTCCCCACCCTATCCATAAACAGTCAGTTTCTTGCCTACTTATTCTTGACAATACAATACCTTCCTCTGTTAATGGAAGAGGGTCTTTCGGGAAGTTTGAGAATGCCTGTCTTGAAGAGGCAAAGGTAATTTATTCTGGCGTTGGGATGAAATGCAAGGAGAAAAAGTTCTGTCGATTTTCTTAGAACTTCTTTTTTTATACTATCCTGAAGAGTTTTAAATGCCTGTATAACCTATACAGGTGGTGACCTCCCGCAATTCAATCATCCCACAATTTGACATTCCAATTTGTAGGGAATTACCCCGCAATTTGACCTGCTTTGGCCAATTTTTTTGCATTTTTCCCTTGATATTTTTTAATTGAACAAAGTGTCTTGCAATTTGACCCTGGTTTGGCAACAGATTTGGGTCAAATTGCAAGGTACCGCCTGTATTTATTTCAAAGCAAGCCTGAGTATTAATGTTGAAACATAAAGAAACAATCCCAGCTGCAAGGATTTAAAATAGCTTTTTGTTTTAAGATGGAAGTTGAAAGGTTTTCCTGCGAAATGAGAAGCTAATTTTGCTTGTCATTCAACTCTTTGGAAATTATGAAAGATATATCCCTATTATTTTAAAGGAGGTGATTGTTTCCAGAAGAGACTCAATCTTTCTCATCATAAAGAACCTTTATCTAAAGGAAACACTTGATTTCATCTCCTCATCGAGACTCACCAACAAATATTAAAAAAGGCGATTGAAAGACCGTCGCGCACTCGGGCTTCTTCATCCCATGGACTAGAAAAAAATAGTATCAATGAGAAAAAACATTTATTGTTTACTAATAAAAAAATTTATATCATATGTAAAAAAAAAAAAAAGAGAAGAAAACCTTCCTTGCGGCAATCGTCCATCCCTCAACGGAGCGATCTTCGTGACCGAAACAACAGCCTACTCATGAAGCAATCAGCGCAATAAAGTCATTCCCCCGCCCCTCAGGAATTTATATTCGAGAAACCCGGAATTGCGGCGCAGGGCTGCTTCATGGCTGCCAAATAGCAACCGGCGGCGGAATTAACATTCCTGGCGAGCACGCGTGGAAAATAACATTTCTCGTCTGCGGCGACCTCGTCCGCCTTTTATCATCGGTGGCGTCCCTTATAGAGATGAAATCCACCTCAGGATGTTTTCATGTGTATGTGTGTGTGTCTCTCTCTCTCTCTCTCTTCTTATTTTCTTTCAGAGATTTCTTTGAATGAAGCATTGACTTAGGGTCTTGGTAGCACATGAATCTTAGAGAAGAGCAATTTTTTTTTTAAACGACGTCCATATTCACCCATGACCTAGTAATTATTGGTCAAGCTTCAAATGCAGTTGAACTTTGCTGAGGGACTCCCAAAAAATCATGTACTGTGTAAGAGTCTTTGAGTCAGGAAATTTGGTTTAATTTGGGTGGTTTAATGTATGAAAATTATTTTTCGATCTAATTATTGAAACTATTCCTTATTCAGAGATGTTTTATACCTACAGTAAGATGTCTGATCCCTTGAGGAGAGCAGTCAATGAAATAATAATTTGCATCTGGTTTTTTTTTTTTTTTTTTTTTGTTTTCTTGCAATTTCTTGAATTATTATGAGAAAAATAATAATTTGCTTTTGGTTTTTTTTTTTTTTTTTTTTTTGGTTTCCTGCAATTTCTTGAATTATTATGAGATTCGGCATTTTGTGTTCTGAACTTTTTCGTACAAAGTTATACCTACATATTTTTTTGTGTATCTGAGAAAGCTACTGTACTCAAAATCAGAATCTTGTATAATCTCGTTAATACGGTCTCAAAATTAGAAACTTTCTGAATAACCCTCGGAATGTATTCTTGATAAAAGAAACCTTCGATACCTACTTCATAATTGCGGTTGGAGTAACCTGAAAGTAAGTACGGCCCTGCTCAAGCGTCGTTATTGGAGCAATTAAATTCGCAAATTCTCGAAACTACTTTTGGAATCTCGTTTCCCTCGCTGAGAATTGGAACAAGGAATTCTTGGATTTTCCGCGTGATAATTGACGCGTTTCTTTACTGTCAGACAACCGCAGAGGAAAAATCCTAGGCGAAAATCACTGGGTTTCACCTGTTGAGATATGTAAGCACTTTTTCTCAAAATATCTTTATAAACCTCCAGTTGATGAAAAGTTCGACCCAGGACCAAGAGATAAATAAATAAATAGATAAATCTTTTCCTCGTTTTAATGAGCCAAAAAATTGTTTTCTTGAATTAAAACACATTACAGTACCTCTTTTAATATTCCATCAGATGGATGAATCAGATTTATGGGCATCCAAAAAACTACACTTCATCAAAATGCAGGCAATCGACTGCATGGTCCAATAATAATAATAATAATATTAAATAAAAACCTGAGCTCGTCTCAGAATTGTTCTCGAGTCCGATAATCGTCATTTGTGGGCAATAAGAAAAAATGAATATATAATCCAATTATAACCTGATGGTTGGCGTTTAATTATTCCCTGTAGTCGAGACGTAATTTCGTCCACAAGGAAAAAAGTAAAAAAACAAAAAACAAAAAAAACAATGAATTGCGGAGCAGCGAGACAAGGAAATAGTTAATCCCTCGTTCTGCGAAAGTTGGCAGAAATCTGGATGAGATCTGCGGGGGAATATCTTGTGTCTGGAGTCATTTGGACATAATTGGGATCGTGATGTTTCCTTATCTTCGGAGATGAGCTCTTTTTCCGTTGGAACTCTGCTCTCTCTGAATACAGTGAACTATACTGGTGCAACACCACCATTGCTTCTAATGCTTTTTTTTCTTTCTTGCGTTGTTGATATTCTGCTAGAAATCGACGTCTCTTGTTTCCTGTATGTATATATAATATCAAGATATGAAAAGAAAGATGGGGGACTATGCTGATGCTGAATTTATGGACTGGTCTGTTGACTTTTCTTTTGAGCGAGATGGGACAGGGTTCTCTAGAAGTTTTGGATAGATTGTTGCTTCATTTTCTCAGTGCTGAAAAAAACAGGAATGCTTTTTAAATCTTTACTTGAGGAATAAATTTATTTTTGCTCCGAATTTGTTCATAAATTAAAAGGCAACACGCCTCAATCATTATTGAGATTGTATTGAGATGATCACAGCGGTTTAAAAAAATGTTACTCGAAGGAAAAAAATGACAGGTTTTCAATTTTTGGATAAGAGAATCTGGCGGTTTTTCTAATGGGGGAACGTTATTTATTGTAGGGTGAGGATTTCTTAAATATTCTGCGAGGAAAGCATCCTAATTATGAATCATAATGAGGCCAGAAAAATACGGTACAGTATTAGATAAGGAGAATTTAATTCGTAACTTCAGAACAATCCCAATTTTTAAAAGTACCTCACAGTTTGCTGTAACAGGATTTATTCACCCTTATAACGGAAAATTATTCGGAAGCCTCGACGCAGGATTGACCGACTTTCGATGCCACGAAAAATTCTACTCCCGCCCATCGAATTCTAAAGAGACAGAAATGAACCCCACCTTGTTTTAATTGTGAGCAAACTGCTGCGAGATGATAAAAAATTGTTTCGGAAACCCAGGGCTCCCTTTAACGCTGAAAATGTTGAGCCAAGCGATTTTTATTGAACCTACACCAATGGCACTAATGGGAGGGCTTGTCCAGAAGAAGCACCATCATGATGGAGTGCCTCAACTCACAGAGCCTTCCGGCATTTTATGGCAGCAGCGTTGAGAGCTCTGCTGTTTCTATATATGAGGCCAAATGACCCCCGACTTGTATATACAGTATTAACTGCCAGAGAATTTTTCTTCCTGCTACTTCACAATTCATGGTCGGTCGCCGACAATGCGATCGGAATTCAAGAATGAAAGAGAAGGGTCATCATTATGTATTCCTTAAAATATATTAAGAAGTGCATGTGCCGAAGAGAAAATTAGTTTTATCCACTGAATCCGGGGCACATTTAGATTCTTGCCCCCGTGAGGCTTTTATGGTGATTGGTCTGCGCAACTTTTTGATTCCCAGCACCTCATCATTTATGGGATCCAGAGAATTATTTGGATTTGTTCTCGTATCTAGATCAATCCCGAAGGAACCGTTTGAGAATTATGCAAAATTACTGCACTGTATTATGAAGCTATTATTCAACAATATGCGGACGATGTGAAGTTTAGCGCTGCTGCTCGTAATCAAGAATACTTTTATATGGTGCCAATATTGTATGACTGTAGCAATGCAAATTTTTAAATTGCTCATCATATTAAAGAGTGTGAGAGAGTCCATATTTTACGAAAGATTAGAAGCTTAGTGTAAATCAACACTTTTCAGCTATAGTGTTACTGTATTTGAATTTTCTCCTGTGAATATACTTGGGGATGCTGATTTTATAGACCTGAACACATCAGACAATCTAAATACGGTAGTACGGTATGGGATCCAATGCACCCATAAAAATATATGAATATAGTTTTTGGAGCAAAAATAACATGCATTGTAAACAAATTCTGATCAAAATTTCTGTTGATGCAATCACAAAAGAGAAAATACCGTTGTTGAGAAATACTTCAAACTAAACAGATCGCGAGGTGAACCTTTGATTATTTTACAGCATTACAATACTCTTTCTACAATTTTTTATTCTTGCATGAACATTTTGAGCATATATCAACATTCTTATTTCTATATACAGTATATGCTGATGATTGATGGTTTTCCTTGGGCACCTTCATGATAAAAAAAAGTCCGACATCCAGGAGCGACGCAGTGAATCAACATTATTCGTCGTGTTCAGTCTGCTATTCATAGGTGTCGCTTCTTCATACAAGCAAAATCGAAGTTGTCATTTTTTTCGTATTTTCCATTGAACGCGGACAAATTTTGGATCAGACGCAGAAAAATTCAGGACCAAAAACATACTTATAAAAAAACTGAATAATTATTCAACAAATGTCGGACGATTTTCGTACAGGCTTAATTCCTGTTCAAATAATTAACAGCAAAACTAGCTCGACTCGATAAGAATCCCAGAATAAATACCGTACTGTACCCTGCGGGGAATCCCAGCATTTTCCAACGTCTCCATACTATGCTCCACATCTTCACAGAAATACGGTCTCGGGTAATCCCAGCACAACAACTTTTACGCGTTCTTCCTTAGCATCTATATGCAGTCAACAGGAAGCAAAGCAAAAGACAGATAATCCCCATATACAGTATATATACGCACCATGCTAACGTAGCCCTGATAAAAAGTACCCAGCACGACGAATGGTCATGACAGTGCTTCATTGCAACGCGCCGCGCGTTCGCGTCACTTCTTCCACAGCTAGAAACCAACAATAAGGAAGAACTTATCCTATATTTAAACACTGTCGAGCAAACTGTATATACAGTGCAATGATTCTCAAACTCAGTATGAGAATAGTGTTCCAATACCTTCTGATCATCTGCAGTAGTTACAGCAAGGTTGTCGTGGGACAAATAATTTTTCCCGGCGGATCCTCGGGCTCGACGTTCGTCAGTGGAAATAATAATAATAATAAGCCACGACCTGTTTACCAACAACAAGGCACTTCGTCGAACCCTTACGGGTCGTTTCCGCCCAAGAAACCTCCGGGTGCTGGTCTTGGCTCCAGTTTCGCCCCACAAAAATTTCCCCAGCAAAATGGCAAGCCGGATGGGCTTCCTCCGACCTCGGATGGATGCACGGATTTCACCGGAAGTTCCGGTGTCTGCGTCCCTAATGTGCTTTGTGTGGAATTTTTCGAGCAAATCGCAGCCAGAACCTCCATCAGCAGAGAATCTTGCAATTTGGCGGATGGGACGATAGGAGTCTGCTGTCCCGTTGGATCAGCTGCTGCTGCCTGTGAGTAATAATTTGAGATTAGCAGTGGGGCCTTGTGCAACAAATGCCCAACAGGCGAATAATAACTAACACCGGGTAAAGCCTTGATTTAGTGCCACTACCCCAGCATAGTGCCACGAATTTCTGCGGAATAAATCTCCCTCAATTGTGTTCTTAAGAGAAACTCCAATTTAGTGCCAACTCACTTAGTGCCAGAAAAAGTGCTGCACTGCTTCGCATGAATATAAATTAAATTTCTTCCTGTTCCGGAACAAACGGACAAAAGTTGAAAGTACAGTATTTTTTCGCGCTCTTTTCGCTGATCTATTTCTAGGAACATTGAAAAATATTCCAGTACAATCCATTATCCATGGAATTCAACAGAAATGTGAATGAAATAACCCTTGAGATTTTATACAATATTTTTATTCACAACATTAAGCACCGGAGCCAACTTTTATAAAGCATTATATGTATTTACGAATAATGCTGGAACATCCCTGAATTGTCGCTCATAAAAGTGAGTACCTGTGGTCTATAACTCCAAATGATTTCCGAAGAAAGAAGCATTTTAGTTCAGAGTGGAATCGCCGGGTTGCATATACTGCATAGTTATCAGACATATCACTTACAGGAAATTAAAAATGGATATCTCCCCAAGATATAGATATGAAATCGAATTCGAAGGAAATCGGGAGAATTGATATAAACAGCATCCACGCTGCAAAATGTCTGTACAATTCAAATTAATTCCAGAGAGCGAAACGAATGAGGGAAGCAAATACTGCTGAAGATACTGCTGTATTTGCGACTTGATTCAATACTAAACTCCCGGGAAATTGCGTAATCAAGATTACACCACAATTCAACAGGGATATGAAGCATTTCCAAGCCAGGAGGTTTTATAGAAACGAGGTGTGCGAAAATACAGAACTTTCTCGCCTTCACAAATTTATTTCCGCACACAAAATTGGTCTTTTCCGTCCAATAAGTCACGGGCGGGTAACTTTTCCCCCCAAAACTCGGGTAAAAAATCGAATTATTTTGTACTACCGGCGCGTATTCGAATAAAAACCGAGAACAGGCTTAATTGAGACGAAAGTACTATACAGTACAGTACTGTGCATAATTTCGCTACTAAATACCAACTAAAAAACCGGAAAAATAAAATGTGAAATGAAAAACCACAGGTGAGCTCTTTGCAAAGAATCTGCCACAATATTCATGCCTGACTATATACAGTACATGAATTATACAAACTAAGAATTTGCTCACGTAACCTGACATGTTTTCCATATCTCGGCATATTACAGAAACTCATTCCTATTGAAGATGATGGACTCTCTCCGCAGCGATTCTCAAGGGGCCAGAAAAATTCATTTCAGAGATAATTTCATTGTAGAGAATCTCTATTACATAGGGAGAACATTCTATGGGACGACAAAAAATTTGATATGCAGAGAAATTCGTTGTAGACAAGATTGTTGCAGAGAGAGTACACCTGTATAATATTCTTCATTTGACCAATTGAATGTTGACCAATTGAATGATGACCAGCACTTGATCTTTGTAAAGAGAATTCCCATTTGAAAATGGATTTGGAAGTTATAAAATTCGTGGCATACCAACTATAACCGCGTGGATTAAAAAATATCATCCTGATCAAAGGTTATTGTGATGACGAGAACGTACATGTAGAATGAAAGCATCAGAATTGCTTCAAATCTAGATACGACAGAAGCAGGAGAAATTCTAAACAGTTTTTAAATTTTGGATTCAACTAGAACTCAAAGTACCTAATCCACGTTTTTTCTGCTCTTACATCAATGCTCAGGCATCCTCAGATTAGAATGAGGAACCTTTGAGAGAAAATTTCGGACGCCTTCGTGTACTGTACAAGCAAAATTACGAGTACAGTACCTGTAGAATNCCAGCATTTTCCAACGTCTCCATACTATGCTCCACATCTTCACAGAAATACGGTCTCGGGTAATCCCAGCACAACAACTTTTACGCGTTCTTCCTTAGCATCTATATGCAGTCAACAGGAAGCAAAGGAAAAGACAGATAATCCCCATATACAGCTAGTATATATACGCACCATGCTAACGTAGCCCTGATAATAAGTACCCAGCATGAATACTTCAGACAGTGCATCATTGCAACGCGCCGCGCGTTCGCGTCACTTCTTCCACAGCTAGAAACCAACAATAAAGAAGAACTTATCCTATATTTAAACACTGTCGAGCATATATACAGTGCAATGATTCTCAAGCTCAGTATGAGAATAGTGTTCCAATACCTTCTGATCATCTGCTGTAGTTACAGCAAGGTTGTCGTGGGACAAATAATTTTTCCCGGCGGATCCTCGGGCTCGACGTTCGTCAGTGGAAATAATAATAATAATAATAATAAGCCACGACCTATTTACCAACAACAAGGCACTTCGTCGAACCCTTACGGGTCGTTTCCGCCCAAGAAACCTCCTGGTGCTGGTCTTGGCTCCACTTTCGCCCCACAACAATTTCCCCAGCAAAATGGCAAGCAGGATGGGCTTCCTCCGACCTCGGATGGATGCACAGATTTCACCGGAAGTTCCGGCGTCTGCGTCCCTAATGTGCTTTGTGTGGAATTTTTCGAGCAAATCGCAGCCAGAACCTCCATCAGCAGAGAATCTTGCAATTTGGCGGATGGGACGATAGGAGTCTGCTGTCCCGTTGGATCAGCTGCTGCTGCCTGTGAGTAATAATTTGAGATTAGCAGTGGGGTCTTGAGCAACAAATGCCCAACAGGCGAATAATAACTAACACCTTGTACGGGTAAAGCCTTGATTTAGTGCCAACCCCGGCATAGTGCAACGAATTTCTGTGGAATACATCTCCCTCAATGGTGTTCTTAAGATAAACTCCAATTTAGTGCCAACTCACTTTTGCCAGAAAAAGTGCTTAATGAATGAATAAATGAATGAAAGTTAATATAAATTAAATTTCTTCCTGTTCCGGAACAAACGGACAAAAGTTGAAAGTACAGTATTTTTTTGCGCTCTTTTCGCTGATCTATTTCTAGGAACATTGAAAAATATTCCAGTACAATCCATTATCCATGGAATTTAACAGAAATGTGAATGAAATAACCCTTGAGATTGTATACAATATTTTTATTCACAACATCAAGCACCGGAGCGAACTTTTATAAATCATTATACATATTTACGAATAATGCTGTAACATCCCTGAATTATCGCTCATGAAAGTGAGTACCTGTGGTCTATAACTCTATATGATTTCCGAAGAAAGAAGCATTTTAGGTCAGAGTGGAATCGCCGGGTTGCATATACTGTATAGTTATCAGACATATCACTTACAGGAAATTAAAAATGGATATCTCCCCAAGATATTGATATAAAATCGAATTCGAAGGAAATCGGGAGAATTGATATAAACAGCATCCACGCTGCAAAATGTCTGTACAATTCAAATTAATTCCAGAGAGCGAAACGAATGTGGGAAGCAAATGCTGCTGAAGATACTGTATTTGCGACTTGATTCGATACTAAACTCCCGGGAAGTTGCGTAACCAAGATTACACCACGATTCAACAGGGATATGAAGCATTTCCAAGCCAGGAGGTTTTATAGAAACGAGGTGTGCGAAAATACAGAACTTTCTCGCCTTCACAAATTTATTTCCGCACACAAAATTGGTCTTTTCCGTCCAATAAGTCACGGGCGGGTAACTTTTTCCCCCAAAACTCGGGTAAAAAATCGAGATATTTTGTACTACCGGCGCGTATTCGAATAAAAACAAAGAACAGGCTTAATTGAGACGAAAGTACTATATACAGTACTGTGCATAATTTCGCTAATAAATACCAAATAAAAAACTGGAAAAATAAAATGTGAATTGAAAAACCACAGGTGAACTCTTTGCAAAAAATCTTCCACATTATTCATGCCTAACTATATACAGTACATGAATTATACAAACTAAGAATTTGCTCACGTAACCTGACATGTTTTCCATATCTCGGCATTTTACAGAAACTCATTCCTATTGAAGATGATGGACTCTCTCCGCAGCGATTCTCAAGGGGCCAGAAAAAATCATTTTAGAGATAATTTAATTGTAGAGAATCTCTATTACATAGGGAGAAAATTCTATGGGACGCCAAAAAATTTGATGTGCAGAGAAATTCGTCGTAGACAAGATTGTTGCAGAGAGAGTACACCTGTATAATATTCTTCATTTGACCAATTGAATGTTGACCAATTGAATGATGACCAGCACTTGATCTTTGTAAAGAGAATTCCCATTTGAAAATGGATTTGGAAGTTATAAAATTCGTGGCATACCAACTATAACCGCGTGGATTAAAAAATATCATCCTGATCAAAGGTTATTGTGATGACGAGAACGTACATGTATAGAATGAAAGCATCAGAATTGCTTCAAATCTAGATACGACAGAAGCAGGAGAAATTCTAAACAGTTTTTAAATTTTGGATTCAACTAGAACTCAAAGTACCTAATCCACGTTTTTTCTGCTCTTACATCAATGCTCAGGCATCCTCAGATTAGAATGAGGAACCTTTGAGAGAAAATTTCGGACGCCTTCGTGTACTGTACAAGCAAAATTACGAGTACAGTACCTGTAGAATATCTTCTTACTATTACTACCAGTGACACCACCACAACTGAACCAATTTCCCACAAGGATGGACACAATACATTCTACGGGGATACCACGGATTACTTTATACTATTCATCGCGTTTGATATACAGTATATGCCATTAATTTTTGTTTTCCACTCATTCCCAGTGAGGCCGCCGCCAAGACCGACGGAAGGAAAAGTTTTCGATGTCAACCCGAGTTTGCAGGGCATCGAGACCAGGCAGTTCAGCCGTTCCGACATCAACACTGCAGTCACATCAACAAGAGATTCCTTGCAAACCATTTTGGAGATTGAAAAACGTTTGAAAGAGAATGGCGATTACTTACCCAAAGGCACTCCAGCTTTTTATCATCAGCAATTCTTCCAAGTCAGCCCTGAGTCCCATGAACTGGCTCGATTGGCACTTGGTGGCATCGAGGCCACGCGACAGATTGCGAACAGGTTTGTATACAGGAATGCTACGGCAGAATATAGATGAATCAGATACGATGAATTAAACTCATACGGAAACCCGGGGGAAATCCTACGTAATCCGTTTTTTTTTTTTTCTTGACTGGACGTCGCGATATTTCATTGTCATGCGGGAGTATCAGAACCATATTTTTAGAAATAAAACTTCGCGGTAAGCATGTGAATATTACTGCGCAAGAAAAATTGTTCTACGCCTGAAATACCGTTGTTTCTGAATTATAACAAAGCTATTCCGAAACGAAGTTTCAATATATTGTTTAGTTTCGGCTTGGGGCCATTGGAGGCTGGATTCGGGCTCCAAAGATTCACTCTGGAAGGCACTGACCTTTCTGACTTCTGTCCACCACCTCCAAAATGCGATAGAAAATCATTGACCTACAGAACAACCGACGGAAGTTGCAACAATTTGGATAAACCTTCGTGGGGCAAATCTAACACTCCGATGCAAAGACTCCTGCCACCAACTTACCATGATGGTAAGTATAAACGGTGCTTTCAAGAAATGCTGGATAAGTAAACAATAGCAAGTTTGTAATGGCGATTAGATGATCTCTTTTGAATGCCCATTCTCTGCCGATGCATCATATTTTACCCAGTTTATTTCATGACACAAAATATAACTGACTCGCCGCGACAATTGAGATGTTTTGGTTCCTCTCATATCAAGACAGGAATAGATCACGCAAAAATGAACATATTCGCTTCAATATCGAATAAAAAATAAATTTTAAATCATGATCGCTCAAAATACATCATATAAAGACTGCATACATGCAGTATGCAGTATTCTTCAGAAAAATGTGCATATGGAATATGGATACATATATTATCTTTTTCGGGCTAGGGATCTGGGAGCCGAGGAAACTATCTGCGAGCGGACAGCCGCTCAAGTCAGCCAGACTCGTCAGCGCTTCCACGATCTTCGACGCTGATAAGCCAGATCACTTCTTCACCCAGTTCGTCACACAGTTCGGACAATTTCTGGACCACGATATCACTCATGCTGGGGTCTTCAAACTCGGTAACGATTCATTCATATCTGCACATGTATAGATGAAACGTCATTCGTCTGTAAGCATGATACAAGGGAATTTATTTGTTGGAGCATAATATTGAGCAAATCAGCAGGCATTATTGTGTACAACAGATCCAGCGGAGAATACGGGTATCATGTGCTGCAGAAATGGCCAACCGATCGTTCCAGCTCCACACCCTTCATGTATGCCGATCGAGATCCCAAACCAAGATCGGTTCTACGCGAGATACCGGCAGAAGTGCATGGAGTTCGTTCGAGCTATTCCAGCTCCGAGGCCGGGTTGCACCCTAGGGTGGGCAGAGCAGGTAAGGGTTCATCAACTCTGGAAGATATGTACTGTACTCTACCCTTACTCGCTCGCAGATAATCGAAAGGATAAATTAATTTTGAGAAAAGAAAACACAGCACGAACAATTTCGCATAGCGGAGGACGATAGGCATATTTAGTCGTAACTCGTAACACAAAGGGTGTATACTGTAAACGTGTCCAGCAGGATATACAGTATCTCGTCGATCACGCACTTACCGTAGAACATGAAGAATCCCGTGTGTTTCCTACGAACATTCGAACGTTGACGAGCGGGTTTCGCAACATAGTGGTAACACTTCCGGAAATAAATCTGACCCTTACATAAGAATTTTCAACTTTCTGCAGGCTAGTACAGTATACAGCATTGCTGCAGTGCTGTTCGTTCACTGCATATATGCTCGATCGAGTACAAAAACTCCGAGTATAAAAAAGTTTAAATATAGAAGGATATTAACAAATGAACTATGTCTCGTGCTCATTCAACCGTTTTCTGAAAGCATTTCTGCGCTGATTTCCCTCTATAACTTCGCTATTGGACACGCATTTAGTGTTAACTGACTGCATCGTCTGACACATCGCATTTTTCCCTTTACAGTGCAGTGCATTAATTTTGGACCTGTAAGAATTTGGACTTTGAAAGCCCAGCTGAAGGCTTTTGAAATTTAGCATACCACGCGATAACCCAAAAATGCCGACATGTAAGGCACTCTTTCGTCTGGAAGTGTTCTTTCGCATACATTACTCGGCATTACGTACCGTAGGAAGAAGCACCAGTCATCCGTTGACGCGGGTTATGATGTATCTCTGGTGATGGCACTGATGAGGCTCTTAGCATTTCCTGGGAGTTTATTCGATGAAGATTATAGTTCTCACGTTTTACGTCGTATAGTGCTTCCTCGCTTCGAGAATTCAAACGAGACGCATTAGCGATCGGATATATTCCGATTGTTGTGTACATATATACTGTACGATAGTTTCGCTTCATTTTCAGAAATCCGAGGCGCGATAGAAGAGTTCGCTTTGAGCGAATTCCAATTTTTTCTCGGACGAAGAACTTAATGCTGGTGCACTCACTTAGTATTTTGCGTTCAAGCATATACAGCACAGTACTGAATGCAAACAGGAATCGCGATTTTCGTCGCATGCAAAGATTATTCAACTGGTGTACGTTGTCTTCCTCGTTGAAAATATGCAGATGAACGTGAACTCCCATTACCTGGACGGGTCCGCCGTATACGGCTCGCACGAAGAGGAAGCCCGTAATTTACGTCTATTCCGTAACGGACAACTTCAGGTCCTGAACACAGGTTCCCATCACCTCCCCATGCTCCCGCTGGCAGACAACGAAGGCGACGATTGCACCAACAAAACCGCTGGCATCCGCTGCTTCAAAGCAGGTTAAATGCAGTACAGTATTGGCTATACTGTATATACTGTGCACGCACTTCTGCTTTGGAATACACTGCGCAATTTTACCACGTTATATTTTGCCGAGATGTACATTTAAAGGTGCCGATTTCGTATTCCCCTGCTTTTTCCTTGGACGTGTGGAGACGTCTATGGAGCATGTTAGTGTGAGAATAATCAAGCTCTTATGAAGTACCGTATATTAATATTAAATCAAACTTCGATCTACTCCAAGTTACGTGACGCGGCTTTCGGCAGCCATCAAACTTTTTTTAATAGTAGTCCTACTCAGGATAGTTTCTATCGTTTATCGTCCTAAAACAATCGGAACTGTTCTGGGAAGGTGTAGAACTGGGTGACTCAAGAATGTGCGAGTTCCGTGACTCATCATCTTCGGAATGAAGCAATAACAGAGTGTTCATGTTATGGGAAATCGTTCCGCTGAAGCACGAAGTCCCTCTATTGTACTGCGCTACAATCCATATCGATGATATTTTCAAAGCAAAGGTTTGCAATGGCAGAAATTCATATTCGAGACGTAATCCAACTTCGCAGCATATTAAGTTAGAGATTCTTTTTTCTATATAGATGCAATGAAAAATTCGTTGTCCAATTGTCCGAATTAGCCTTTGTAAAAACCGTAAAATGCGGAAAAATCCAAACCGAGCATGATTAAATTGAAGTTTCACTGGGCGAGCCTGTATTCAAATGCTCACTTTTCATCTTTGGTTTATAAATTGCGCGTAGTCCGGCAGGCGTAGACGAATATTGTATATAGCTTATTTAGAAAATGTTGAATGAATCGAACTTTGCCTCCTATAGAAATTAGGTTTCTAAACGGCAAGGGTTGCTTATTATTGCGTTCAAATCTAAAACCAACGATTGCAGGAGACGACCGAGTGAATGAGCAAATCGGCCTGACCCTCATCCACCTTGTGTGGGTCCGCGAGCACAACAGGGTTGCCGGAGAGTTGCAGGCTCTCAATCCGCATTGGGACGACGAACGGTTGTTTCAGGAGAGCCGAAGAATCGTGGTGGCCGAGTTGCAACACATCGTCTACAACGAATGGCTTCCGCTCATTCTTGGACCCAGGTACATGTTCAACTTCCGGCTTTTCCCGCAAAGAGAAGGATTTTCCAGGGAGTACGACCCCAGCATTGATCCGTCAGTGACCAACGAGTTTGCTACAGCTGCCTTCCGGTTCGGACACACTCTTCTGCAGAGGACTTACCAGTGAGTCATCGGTGATTTGCTGGTGATAAATTTCTGGACCACGATATCACTCATGCTGGGGTCTTCAAACTCGGTAACGATTCATTCATATCTGCACATGTATAGATGAAACGTCATTCGTCTGTAAGCATGATACAAGGGAATTTATTTGTTGGAATATAATATTGAGCAAATCAGCGGGCATTATTGTGTACAACAGATCCAGCGGAGAATACGGGTATCATGTGCTGTAGAAATGGCCAACCGATCATTCCGGCTCCACACCCTTCATGTATGCCGATCGAGATCCCAAACGAAGATCGGTTCTACGCGAGATACCGGCAGAAGTGCATGGAGTTCGTTCGAGCTATTCCCGCTCCGAGGCCGGGTTGCACCCTAGGATGGGCAGAGCAGGTAAGGGTTCATCAACTCTGGAAGATATATGTACTGTACTCTACCCTTACTCGCTCGCAGATAATCGAAAGGATAAATTAATTTTGAGAAAGAAAAACACAGCATGAAAAATTTCGAATAGCGGAGGACGATAGGCATATTTAGTCGTAACTCGTAACACAAAGGGTGTATACTGTAAACGTGTCCAGCAGGATATATCTCGTCGATCACGCACTTACCGTAGAACATGAAGAATCCCGTGTGTTTCCTACGAACATTCGAACGTTGACGAGCGACTTTCGCAACATAGTGGTAACACTTCCGGAAATAAATCTGACCCTCACATAAGAATTTTCAACTTTCTGCAGGCTAGTACAGTATACAGCATTGCTGCAGTGCTGTTCGCTCACTGCATATATGCTCGATCCAGTACAAAAACTCCAAGTATAAAAAAGTTCAAGTATAGAAGGATATTAACAAATGAACTATGTCTCGTGCTCATTCAACCGTTTTCTGAAAGCATTTCTGCGCTGATTTCCCTCTATAACTTCGCTATTGGACACGCATTTAGTGTTAACTGACTGCATGGTCTGACACATCGCATTTTTCCCTATACAGTGCAGTGCATTAATTTTGGACCTGTAAGAATTTGGACTTTGAAAGCCCAGCTGAAGGCTTTTGAAATTTAGCATACCACGCGATAACCCAAAAATACCGACATGTAAGGCACTCTTTCGTCTGGAAGTGTTCTTTCGCATACATTACTCGGCATTACGTACCGTAGGAAGAAGCACCAGTCATCGGTTGACGCGGGTTATGATGTATCTCTGGTGATGGCACTGATGAGGCTCTTAGCATTTCCTGGGAGTTTATTCGATGAAGATTATAGTTCTCACGTTTTACGTCGTATAGTGCTTCCTCGCTTCGAGAATTCAAACGAGACGCATTAGCGATCGGATATATTCCGATTGTTGTGTACATATATACTGTACGATAGTTTCGCTTCATCTTCAGAAATCCGAGGCGCGATAGAAGAGTTCGCTTTGAGCGAATTCCAATTTTTTCTCGGACGAAGAACTTAATGCTGGTGCACTCACTTAGTATTTTGCGTTCAAGCATATACAGCACAGTACTGAATGCAAACAGGAATCGCGATTTTCGTCGCATGCAAAGATTATTCAACTGGTGTTGTCTTCCTCGTTGAAAATATGCAGATGAACGTGAACTCCCATTACCTGGACGGGTCCGCCGTATACGGCTCGCACGAAGAGGAAGCCCGTAATTTACGTCTATTCCGTAACGGACAACTTCAGGTCCTGAACACAGGTTCCCATCACCTCCCCATGCTCCCGCTGGCAGACAACGAAGGCGACGATTGCACCAACAAAACCGCTGGCATCCGCTGCTTCAAAGCAGGTTAAATGCAGTACAGTATTGGCTATACTGTATATACTGTGCACGCACTTCTGCTTTGGAATACACTGCGCAATTTTACCACGTTATATTTTGCCGAGATGTACATTTAAAGGTGCCGATTTCGTATTCCCCTGCTTTTTCCTTGGACGTGTGGAGACGTCTATGGAGCATGTTAGTGTGAGAATAATCAAGCTCTTATGAAGTACCGTATATTAATATTAAATCAAACTTCGATCTACTCCAAGTTACGTGACGCGGCTTTCGGCAGCCATCAAACTTTTTTTAATAGTAGTCCTACTCAGGATAGTTTCTATCGTTTATCGTCCTAAAACAATCGGAACTGTTCTGGGAAGGTGTAGAACTGGGTGACTCAAGAATGTGCGAGTTCGTTGACTCATCATCTTCGGAATGAAGCAATAACAGAGTGTTTATGTTATGGGAAATCGTTCCGCTGAAGCACGAAGTCCCTCTATTGTACTGCGCTACAATCCATATCGATGATATTTTCAAAGCAAAGGTTTGCAATGGCAGAAATTCATATTCGAGACGTAATCCAACTTCGCAGCATATTAAGTTAGAGATTCTTTTTTCTATATAGATGCAATGAAAAATTCGTTGTCCAATTGTCCGAATTAGCCTTTGTAAAAACCGTAAAATGCGGAAAAATCCAAACCGAGCATGATTAAATTGAAGTTTCACTGGGCGAGCCTGTATTAAAATGCTCACTTTTCATCTTTGGTTTATAAATTGCGCGTAGTCCGGCAGGCGTAGACGAATATTGTATATAGCTTACTGTATTTAGAAAATGTTGAATGAATCGAACTTTGCCTCCTATAGAAATTAGGTTTCTAAACGGCAAGGGTTGCTTATTATTGCGTTCAAATCTAAAACCAACGATTGCAGGAGACGACCGAGTGAATGAGCAAATCGGCCTGACCCTCATCCACCTTGTGTGGGTCCGCGAGCACAACAGGGTTGCCGGAGAGTTGCAGGCTCTCAATCCGCATTGGGACGACGAACGGTTGTTTCAGGAGAGCCGAAGAATCGTGGTGGCCGAGTTGCAACACATCGTCTACAACGAATGGCTTCCGCTCATTCTTGGACCCAGGTACATGTTCAACTTCCGGCTTTTCCCGCAAAGAGAAGGATTTTCCAGGGAGTACGACCCCAGCATTGATCCGTCAGTGACCAACGAGTTTGCTACAGCTGCCTTCCGGTTCGGACACACTCTTCTGCAGAGGACTTACCAGTGAGTCATCGGTGATTTGCTGGTGATATAAGTTCACACCAATAATGGCAATAAAGCCTGCATACCTGAGTTTATAAGCTCAGTAATGTTAAAGTAAAGAGCGAACTTGACTAAACTGTGAATTGACGAAACTATACATGGCCGCATCATTATCCCGCACTATACGACAGCATGAAACAATTTTCTCATGCGCTTCTAACTCTGGCGGCTAGAATTGAGCACAATTTGGGATTCTTTTTGTGCCACAATTCTGGTTCGGAATACATTTCCGAAGCATGTCACTTGAAAACTTGAGAGCTGTCGCATACTGCGGATAAGTGTATTGTGGATGTGTCATTTACCAATGAAAGCTCAAAGGAAACTTGGCGTCTTCGTCATACAGAAATATCCTTCTGCACAATATATACTGCATGAGGATTGTCACATTTCTGCGCGGGATTGAATACTTTCAACAGTCATAAAAAAGATGCGAAATATACTGATGGATCCCTTACAAAGAAATTCAGCATAAGATGAGAAGTGACAAATTTCCCATTCCAGCCAGCATTTTCAACTAATTTCACAATGAGCTGAAAATGTGTCAATAACAGAGTCTAAAAATGTTAAATTTTGTTGATGTGCAGAATATTCTCTTATTTTAAATATTGTGAAATGTTCTATTTTTGTTGAATCATTATTTTTTCCAGCAATAAATAAGAAAATACAATGTTTTGGGACCCATTTGCAGACTTTTCGAGCCAGGCTCGCAGACAGCTGAACAAGAAGTCATCCTGCGCAATGTGTTCAACAACCCAAGCATTTACCACGCACCAT
>CAJPEX010003599.1:4924-24587 GCA_905338405.1 Notodromas monacha
AAACGAACGATTCGCGAAACAATGTTTGAGGCCACCAGCTCCAGGAGACCCATCAACTTTTGTCGACTCCTGGAGACAGGAAGTCGTTAACGACGCGTCCGCGTCCGAGACGAAAATCGAAAAGTTACGCTCAGAAAAATTTGAAAAAAATACACTAAGTTAACAATACTCACCAAAGTTAACCGCCAAAATTTCAGGCCCAACGGATCATCCGTTAACGAAAGGCACTCGATGCCAACTGAAGAAGATATTTCCATTCTTCTTGATCCGAACATCTGTCGGATCCATGCCTGATTCCTCCTGATGGATAGCAATAACAATTGCCATTTCCATAAAGCCTTTATGGCTCCTGAAAGAAACAGCAACGGAAAATAGGGCACTGTCGCACTGAGTCTCGCACTTGGTTCACTTGTTGTTCTTTTTCTGCTGACTTTCACAAAAGGATGGAACCTTTTTTTTTATTGTGCGGGGTGAGTTTGTTATCTTAGAAATACATTAACTTACAGAATACCCTTTTTGGAAGTTTCAGAAGAAACCATTTAGAAAGCCTAGAAACGGAAATCATGGAAGCATAGATAATTGCTTCCTTTTCCTTTATGAGAAGATTTGACAACTTCTCATGATTAGTTACAAGAATACCCTTTTTGGAAGTTTCAGAAGAAACCATTTAGAAAGCCTAGAAACGGAAATCATGGAAGCATAGATAATTGCTTCCTTTTCCTTTGTGAGAAGATTTGACAACTTCTCATGATTAGTTACAATAGCCTTCTTTACGGTAATTAGGGTACAATCAATCCTGGACCCCTGGTGAGCTCAACTCTGTGTGAAATCCAGTGATATTCGGATCCCTCGTTCATGTGGCGCATGGTTATTATTACTGAAGTATAACCAGCGCACTCATATTTCACTCAGAGTGATTTCCACATTATTTCCTTTCATGGATTGTGATTTCCGCTATTAAGGTCGCGTCGATTATTTCCTTTGTTCACTCGTCTAGGCTGGCTAGGCTTAAATACCCCTGCTTGGTGAAATCACAAGAGAGATCTCATCCAAGCTTCATACAGTAAACTCCATAGCCAAAGCTCTGTTAAAGCTCAAGCCTATTTAGGATTGTGATTTCCGCTATTAAGGTCGCGTCGATTATTTCCTTTGTTCCCTCATCTAGGCTGGCTAGGCTTAAATACCCCTGCTTGGTGAAATCACAAGAGAGATCTCATCCAAGCTTCATACAGTAAACTCCATAGCCAAAGCTCTGTTAAAGCTCAAGCCTATTTCAAGTAAAGTACAAGCTGGACTTGTGTGTTTGTGCATTTGTATTGTTGTATTGAATGTTTGTATGTGGATGAGAATATTGTATAAAGAGTATTAATCCAGAATAAGAATTTGGTTCTTTTATTCTCGACTCAGTCCTGTAATAGAAAGGACAACAGTACAGTCAACCCTGCACAACTGACTTAATTTGTGCAATAGACTAGTCTGCTATGTAAATTCAATTATTGAAAACTTAAAATTTTTACTTTTTACCATTATTTTTAATCCAACAGAAGTCTGTTAGGGTGGATGTAGTCCATTAGGCTGGAGGAAAAACCACCTCCAGGAGGCAGTCTGTAAGGCAAAAATCCCTTAGACAAAGTCCCTTAGCTTAAGTCCCTTAGGAACTTAAGGAAGTAATGTTCATACTCGGTAACTTTTTTCCCCCAGAAAATTCTGAGATGATGTCAGTACCTGAACTAGTTCAATCATTTGGATCATTTAATGCAACTGCATTCTAAAATTTTGTCCAACCTTGTTGTTCTAATGCTGATTCCAGACAGCTGAAGTTAATCATTCTGCGAAGGAAAGCATTGGTTGACTGGCCATCAAATGAACGTGTCAAATTATATCCAGATTTTTCACTTCCAGGCATATTTTCAGGAATTCTCATTTTGTAAAGCATAGAATCGAAATGTTCATGATTCTGCATTTCTCTGCCAAAAATGTTGTGTTCGCAAAAGGCTTCTTTTATCTGTCTCTCAGCATATCATGAAACATTTTAGCTTGCTGAGTAAATTGATTGAAACGCATGCATCTAAAGATATTCCATAATTCCAAGAAACACTTGAATTCCTGAATCAATGTTTTCAACCTTTTGCTTTGATTCATAACTTGCGTGAAAAGCATTCCTGAATAGTGCGTTATGCGTATCATATACTGTACAGTATTGAATCGATATTGAATTCAAAGGGTTTCAGAATTACTTATTGATTTTGTCGCGTTAATCCCATGAAGTCAAACTTACAAAATCACACAAGCCCTGAAGATTAGACCTAATCTACCTTCTTCCAGAATGGTATATGAAGTGATTTTTAAGTATTTGCGAAGTTGCGAAACATATGTCATCCAAGATGTTAGCAATACTTTTTTGTCGGCAATCATAGTGATAATTTTGTCTCGTGCCTTTTTCACATAACTTCCGACTCGCAGCTTACAGATGAACAAACGCAGAAAAAGACTAATATTTTTATTCATACAGAAAGTTTACCGCTTGAAAAAAAGCGAAAAATAAAAGCCACAAGCTGCGGCGGTGGCTCTTATAATGAATAGAATCCTGTGTATATACAGTATATTTTTAATAGGCACATTTCACAACTTTCCCGCAATTGTAAACCCTATAAATGTCGGGAAAAATTAACAATTTTCCATGACTTAGCATCTGAACCTTGCTCAAGTACCATCTGATATTTTATAACCGTACATATGAATACTACACAATGATTTTACTGAAGGTTGTGTCATCTGTAAATATCAGTGAGAATATAGAAACAGTGTATGCAAAGTAATTTATAAAGAAACTGAGAAGGAGGCAGATGGTACCTCAAGGATGAATTCCAATCTGGTATTTAATTAGATGAAAACTTTAACAGGCAGAAGAAATTATGCCTCAGTATTTTTTAGCACAGCTTTTTGTGAGCAATTCCTATAGAGCTAAAGTATTTAAACTTAGAACATCCTTTCGCGCACACCTGAAAAAAATTGTATTAATGAGATGCTGGATTAGAATATTTAAAAAGAAGATTCAAATTTTAAGCGCAAATAATACTGTGCACGTAAATAAGCCTTCCAAGAATAAGAGCTTTTTTCCTTCTCTCGATGCAAGATATTCACTATCTACGTTCTCCTATCGTTCCTATTTTAATGCATACTTTCCAACACTATGGTTTCTATGAAAAATAAGTTATGCATTTTTTGTATTTAAATGTAAATTAAAAGAGTGCAGCAATTCGCGTATAAATCCTCTGTTATCAATCCTATGCTGTTTTGAGAAGTTTGATTGGTATATGAGTAGGTTTTGGGGTTGAATGGCTGAAAAATTGTCCATTCATTCTCTGAAAAGCTTGAACAATGCTTATAACTTCACTTAACTGAAGGATTTACACAAAAATCGTAGAAACATTGTTTCGTAATGCGGTTAGAGGCGCTTAAACAAACCTCAACCATAACAAGTGCAATCTTGTTAACTAAAAAAAATTGATCCGTTTTGTCAGTTTTCATTTTTCATCAAGAATGAATGGCACAGTAAGACTTTACTTTTCTATTCTTCACTAGCTCTTTTTTAAATTTCATGCGATATGCTCTTCTTCGCCTCTCATCTTGAGTTCCAGTGCAAAACTTGAAAATTTAGATTCCTGTATGTTTGTATTAACACGGGATGTACGAGAACTCGAGGCGTTAAAGAGGGCATGATATTTTTCGAACAGAACATTTCAAAAAGAAAATGAAGTAATGTTTGCCAAAAACCGCTACTACGAGAACCTTTCTCGAGACTTCAAAAAGGATATAATTCTTCTTTCAATGACATCTAATGTTGCTTTTCCTCAATTTTGAATTTCATTTAATTTTTCTCCCTTCCTATCATCGCTGATGGAGCAGCCACGGAGAGCCCTTGAAAAGTGATGCCGCATTGCTGTGTTCCTGATGAAACAGGTAGTCAAGAACCTTTTCCGAGGCTTCAAAAAGGACAAACCCATTTTCAAAACGAGACATTCAAGATTATGGGTGCAGTATTTTGGATAGAAATTAGGGTCAAGATCTGAAGTCATTCAATCCACGGATCCAAGGCACTGAGGGTACTGCACTACGTTACGGGTAAATCGTTGGCCTTGGCTCAGGGGCCAAGTGGCGCCCAGATGAAGTTCCTCGCCTCATCAGCAGCTGCCGACGAACAAAATCCAGGTGGGGACAATGATGAGGAGCCAGCAGAGCATAAAATAAATTTAAAACCGTGGAGAAAGTGATAATGACTGGGGCTGAAGCCAACAGCAGTTGCGCGTTTATTCCCGCACATCATCAGCTTTGCATTTCTCAATTTTTAAAATTACTGTTGGGAAAAATAAGCGTTTTCAATCGATCAACGCATTCAATTCAGCTAAAATACAACACAGCTGACCGCGAAATACGAACGCAATTTTAGCTTGGACCTTGTCCCTATGTAGGATCGTTCACATATGTCAGATTGTGTTTTCCCACAGACTTCAATGCAAGCATATTTAATCGGTTCTCCTGTTAATCAAAATTGGAAATCAAGTCCCCCAAAATTAAATGTGAAAAATTTTCCCCAACTAAAAGAATGCAGATACTAACTGTGCAGAACATCTGATCCTTTGGCATCAAAAGGAGCTCAAAAAGCAAAGAATGAGAATACAGTATGTTTTGCTATAATATGCACAGATGATAAAAAATAACTGAAGAAAAGAAGCACAAAATCAGGATGTTTTGGATTATGAATTATATTACTGTACATTTATAACGGAAATTATTTTCAATTTCTCTAAATATAAATACTGTAGCTCCATTTGTTCAAAATACTGTATCGAGATTAGAAAAGGAATTTTTTTTAAAGAAAACGTTGGCAAAGTTTCCGGAACTCAGCCATTGCTCGGATTTCAGGTCAGATTTTTATTTCAAGTGTCCCTTAGTCGAATCGTGCATGTGTCGGGGGCGTCCACATGTCGAGGTCTCAATTTACTGTATACGTATGCACTGTACAGTATATCTAAAACCTCTTCAAGGCCTCAATAGAGTGTCTAGCTTCCGGACTACGGAATTATCACCTTCCTGTTGACGAAGCGTTTCGCGATCTGATCCCAACCGAATGGGGCTTTTCAAACTGTTGATGATTTCCAGAAACACGTGCGTGTCACTGTCGAGTATGTTGGACTGACTCATTTATCTTCTGTGTTGATAAGAACCATACTATTTTATCGAATGTAATTCCCAAGCAAACTGACGAAACCGTTATAAATATGCTAAGGCAATGAAAGACTTCGGATGATACGATTGTCAAATATTTGAAAATCGAATTGCAACATCCGCGCTTCATCGAGGCAGAGGTTGTTGAACGTTTTTTTCGCGTTCAAGCATTCAATTGAATGAATAAAAATTATGAAAATCTCTATGAATTCATTTCCGTAACAATGAACTGATTAAATTTGAAAACCGGAAATAGTCATGTCGTCTTCTAATCAAATATAAAAAATCTAAAATTTCAAGGATTTGTTGTAGTCCAACGACTGCAGCGTCGTCGAATTCGTTTTATTAAGGTAACGTAATAATTTGGAATGTCCTAAAATAAAGCCAACTTTTTTAATTTTTGGCGAAGGTATATACCTTCCAAAAAACAGAAGGTCGGTTCGCAAACACGAACAAAAAGATCTCGAAGCTTATTCAGACTTCCACTTCTTTCTTGCGTCTCTAGCGTGAAATATTTTGCGAAATCATCCCTCAGCTCGTTTGTTTTAGAGAAGAAAGTTCGTATGTTACTTCCCCTTCGGTAAAGCATCTTAGATATCATGTTACCATCGCATGTGTATGTTTCCGAAATTCAACCCGTTCGGAAATTTGCACGAGGTTGAGTCTCCTGTCGTGATAGTGTATATATACATTCATGTGAAAGATTGCAAATGAGCGATTAAATGCCTAAGTTCTTTGTCAATATAGTCTGTAAAATGAATCAGATTTAAAGAAAAAAAAAATGAAATACACTACTGTAGACAAACGCCAACCGAAAATCACGTAAGAACGTCATTCGAAGTTCTTTCGCCTCGTTATCACTTCACAGACCGTCTCACTTACAAAAGATATTATCCAATACACCATCGCGATAATTGTTTACTGATTGAATTTGTTTACGGATTCCACTCATGTTTACACTATGCCAAGACTTCAATAGATATCAAATATCTTCAACTTAAACTTTAAAAACCGTATAATAGTCGTAGTGGAACAAGGCCCGCGCTTCACAAGACGAACGCTCGAACGAGACTAATTCAGGGTCTTTTTTTCCCTCTTCCATTCACGCAAGGCACATCGGGCGGGTTTTTGTCTATTTGGCTCCGATTCAGTTTCTCCTCTGCTTATATTGAAGCTAAAGTTTTGAAGCGATGTAGGGGAGCAATGCGGTAGATGAATTACGAGTCGACAGTGTAGTAAACGAACATTCACGGCAGGGGCGTCGACTCTAAGCAAATAAACACGGGTGACGTGAAGACGTTGTAACGCTTTCAAGCGCCTATTTCATGGGGAAGCATTTTTCTTGGGCTTCCGTTTGGTTAGACCAGAAAAAAGTCAAGAGGATATCTTTGCTTCTTGTCGAAAAGTATCTGGCTCCACTACCAACCCTGTTATGATAAGAGCCAGCTTCCATTATTTAATTTACAGCAGCGTTCCGAGCCTTCTTGGTTGTGAGGAAAGGCCAATTTCTAAAAAAAAAAATTGCAGGCCAGCAACTGTAATTTAGGGGGGAAACAATTTCTGTGGACGAAGTAATTTTAATTAAAACTTTTGCAGACAAAAAGTTTTGTTTCAAAGACTTCATGGCAGTATTTAAAACATATCTCCTTTTTCGCTAAAACAAGGTTAAGAATCGATGAAGCAGCTATGGTGGAATGTCTTGAAAAAATTAGAATGGTGTGCTGGAAGAAAGGTTTCTCAGAATGAAAAATTCTCAAAAATGAAAAAATGGTACCACTTTATTAACGTATACAGCACACTAACAGCAGCAGTAATTATAAGGCACTGACGTCAATGGGTCAATAGAAATCGAAGCACATCATCCAACTTGTTCGCAATTTTCACCTGTGATCTAACTAAACTTTCGAACACAAAGCACCGGAAATATCATCATGTTGTAAATGAGAAATTCGTCAGATTCTTTGCGTGACTTCCAGCGTTCGTTGAAAATGGACCATCGGCATATTTGATGACCGTCATTGATTTTCTTTTCCCACAATTGAGCGGAATGCAAATTCATTCACAGGGACGGAACAAAAAACGTATCTTCCTCAGATTCATCGCTTGACTTCTCTTCAGCGTATGGACTCAACCTGAAATGACAATCAAACTTTAGTTCAAATGAAATGTTATTTCCGTATGGTAATTTCAAAATGATAATTAAACAGGTATTCAATCCCGGTAATGATTATTCTTGTTCCACTAGCCCTGACTCGTGCATATAATCATAAATACCGCATGTATTTGATGCATATTTTTTTCGAATTTCGTTTGAATATCCCGCACGCAGGCTTTTAAGTAAATATTTGTTTCGAAAATGTGCGACGTGCGCAAAAAAAAATCGAGCTTAGAGATAATGGAGCTTATGTAAGTCCATCACCTGTCATAATGATCTTTCTTTCGGTACTTCCAATCATCGAAAGACGCCGGGAATAAATTATAGGCAGCAGGCAAGAAGACAGCATCAGCGACGAACACAATGACGACGAGCAGCACAAGCATCGTCGTCACTAGGACTCGTTTCGCCTGTTAAAAGACACATGACGCAATCGCAGTAAATTCATTTGCACTGTCCCACTTCTATCTTTCCTTTTCGTTTTTTTTAAGCCTTGGGAATGATAACCACGACACTCACATGCATGACAGGTGCGGATAATTAAGGTGAGACGGTTTATCACGCGAACCTTCTTTCTTTTGTGCTGAATTTTTGATGGATTTTTCCTCACAGC
This sequence comes from Notodromas monacha, assembly GCA_905338405.1. Lineage (NCBI taxonomy): Eukaryota > Metazoa > Arthropoda > Ostracoda > Podocopida > Cyprididae > Notodromas > Notodromas monacha. The sequence goes on from CAJPEX010003599.1 coordinate 12,922, forward strand.
TGAAGTGTTTCGTGTTCGCGAGATGAGAGGAGTGATGTTTAGTGGCGTGGGCGACTTTGCCACTTTATACCGAGAGGTCGCCGTCGGAAATTGTTTTGGTTCCCTCCTGTTTTTCTCGCTCTATTCTTTAGCAGGGAAAAATGTGCATCTGTAATACCCTTTGAATTTAATTTCAAGCCTCACAAGCAGCTCTGATACTCGTATTTGTATCGCATTGAAACCATATACTGCCAGTGACCATTTTCGGAAGGACTGATTTGAATTGCGTGGTGACTAACACGCAAATAACTCTGTGTGCTGAGCGGAAGTCCCCATGAAATAAAATTTTCAGAGACGATGAGAAGTACATTAATTAAAAGAATTGTCATGAGACGAGAAACTCTGATTTATAAATTGACTATAATATAGTCAATTGACTATAAATTGACCTGAAAAAGTCAAATAGAAAGCGAGCACCAAATTATGGTCGAAAAAATGTAAAATACGGGTATATATGTGAACATACAGTATTAGGGATTACACTAGATGGTGGTTTCATTCTCACAAGAAAATGACGGCGAGGCTCCCATAATTTATGAAATTATTATTTTTTAATCGAATTACAATTGTCTTTAATCTCGCAGCAAATAAGTTCGGTCTCCTCCAATCTTCGTCCAAGTCTTTTCTCTGAAAAAAATGCTATAAAATATTTTCCGGAGAATCAATTTTATCGATTCTGGTTGCTGGTTTTATTATGTAATTTTATGAGGCTATCTGCAATTTTTTCTTTTTGTAAAGCTAAGATCGTCTTTTTTCCAAAAAATTTTCGCGACGTTTTAATAAGATTAAAACAAAAAAGAGCGGCATTTGAGTCCTCCTCAAGAAACTTCTTGAAACAATTTTCACGAGAAAACAATTATGCTCACTATGGGAGGAAAGTACGGACGACGGAGTTAATTAATTTAAGAGGTAAGCATTTCTCCTTTCGAAGTCGAATTTTTTCGCCCAATCAAATCACCTCAAAGTCTTCGAAGTTTCCACGGCGAACTTGGAAGAAAAACGCAAGTTTTTATCTCATTTTCACGAAGAACGATAATTACTGTACTGAATTTCGTTCTTCAACATTTTCAAGTAATTATTGGCTGGAATGTTGATCCTTCTTTTAATGTCGAGTCTTATATTAATCGGTAAAATTGTGCAGCTTAATTTACTCGGTTAACTTGCATATTATTTTCAATTAAATTAGTACTGTCCGACCTTCATCCATCCCACGGCCCCTTCCTTGTAATTTTGAAGGTGAAAGCAGTTGCCAATATTCAAAATGCTTATCAAAAGATAATTTTTACAATTCAGAATGTTGTTCTGCTCTTTAAAAAATCTATAATACTGTATTATGCTTGTGTTTCAATGCATAGCACTGAAATAAATTCGATACTTTTCATTAAAGTGAGAAAAATGGTGGAGCCCTCAATAATTATTGTCAATTGTGGCCCCAAGGTCTCTCCATCTCCGCAGTGTGATGGTCCATGACCACGGAAAATTGCATTAATGGGGCCCTTGCTGGTCACATCTGAGTTGGCCGGCACTGAATTTGATTGCTGTTCTGAAAATTGTGCATGATCATGTTAAAATTTGTCATGGCAAGGAAACGCTTTCTTTTGTATCTTCCTGGTTTCTGAGTTCGGACTGCTCAGGTCTTTTCCGAAATTTACTCTTTAGATGGATTCACCGAATTTCAATCAGGAATATACGAGCATATTTTTGCTGAAATACAAGAACGATTTTTGTAATGGACGTTCAACCAGGAACTTGAGAGATTATTTCGTCAAAAATAAAACGGTAATCACGGTCTTGCGGCTGAAAAATTTGACGTCGTGGGAGCCAACGAAGCTTCTGCACGAGTGAAACAAGATCCAGTATTGTTTATTAGCGTAGTTTATTTGACAAGCGTAATTAGGAATCCATGTGATCATATCATTAGCTGGTCGTCGTTGACCCAAAAAAGCGAACAGCAAACCATCACGAAGGCGAGGGTAAGCAAAACGGCAGCGCACAGAATACGAGACTTGTACATCGTGTCGTGCCAATTATAAGGCCAATTATCCACCCATCTTTCGAGCTTCACGCCCAGCTTTGATTCCAAATTCGTCTCAAATTTTTTGAAGAACCTGGGGAAAAAAAAAGAATTTCACAAAAAATCAACATTATGGTTGTAACTTGGCGTGCGGAATTTTTGAAACCCAACCTGTGCGAAAAGTCAGAATTTCGCGGGAACAGCCGGCAGCAGATGCCATTTCGCGAGCAAATGGCGTGATCGTCGTCGATGGAATCACTGGAATTCGTCCCAGAATTAGTTGACCTAATCCAAGATCCCTTCCTGCTTTCTCGCCCTCTTTTCCCAAAACCTTTGTTCGATTTCGGTGGCGGGCACGAAATCGACCTTTCAAACAACACTCGTTCGTGTTCTGTAGGAGCGCAGTCTTCCGGCACAGAAGCGTTTCGTTCCATGTTGAGAAGTGTTGCCATTAGGTTCNATTCTTTAGCAGGGAAAAATGTGCATCTGTAATACCCTTTGAATTTAATTTCAAGCCTCACAAGCAGCTCTGATACTCGTATTTGTATCGCATTGAAACCATATACTGCCAGTGACCATTTTCGGAAAGACTGATTTGAATTGCGTGGTGACTAACACGCAAATAACTCAGTGTGCTGAGCGGAAGTCCCCATGAAATAAAATTTTCCTAGACGAGGAGAAGTACAGTAATTATAGGAATTTTCATGAGGCGAAAAACTCTGATTTTGTCTATAAATTGACCTAAAAAAGTCAAACAGAAAGCAAGAACCAAATCATGGTCGACAAAATGTAAAAAGTTGGGTTTTTTTAATATACAGTATTGGGAATTACACTATAGATGGTGGTATCATTCCCACAAGAAAATGACGGCGAGGCTCCCATAATTTATGAAATTATTACTTTTTAAACGATTTCCTTTAATATCGCAGCAAAGTTCGGTCACCTCCAATCTTCGTCCAAGTCTTTTCTCTGGAAAAAAGTGAAAACAAAATGCTATAAAACTGTTTCCAGGTAATCGTTTTTGGAGGTTCTGGTTACTGGTTTTATTATGCAATTCTATGAGGCTATCTGCAGTTTTTTCTTTGTTTATAGCTAAGATCGTCTTTTTTCCAAAAACGTTTCGCGACGTTTTAATAAGATTAAAAGAAAAAAGCGGCATTTGAGTCCTCCTCAAGCAACTTCTTGAAACAATTTTCACGATAGAAAACAATTATGCTCATTATGGGAGGAAAGTACGGACTACGGAGTTAATTAATTTAAGAGGTCAGCATTTCTCCTTTCAAAGGCGAATTCTTTTTGCCCAATGAAATCATCTCAAAGATTTCGAAGTTTTCACGGCAAACTTAGATGAGGAAAGCATGTTTTTATCTTATTTTCACGAGGAACGGTAATTACTGCATTTTGTTCTTCAACATTTTCAAGTAATTATTGGCTGGAATGTTGATCCTTCTTTTAATGTCGAGTCTTATATTAATCGGTAAAATTGTGCAGCTTAATTTACTCGGTTAACTTGCATATTATTTTCAATTAAATTAGTACTGCCCGACCTTCATCCATCCCACGGCCCCTTCCTTGTAATTTTGAAGGTGAAAGCAGTTGCCAATATTCAAAATGCTTATCAAAAGATAATTTTTACAATTCAGAATGTTGTTCTGCTCTTTAAAAAATCTGTAATACTGTCTTATGCTTGTGTTTCAATGCATAGCACTGAAATAAATTTGATACTTTTCATTAAAGTGAGAAAAATGGTGGAGCCCTCAATAATTATTGTCAATTGTGGCCCCAAGGTCTCTCCATCTCCGCAGTGTGATGGTCCATGACCACGGAAAATTGCATTAATGGGGCTCTTGGTCACATCTGAGTTGGCCGGCACTGAATTTGATTGCTGTTCTGAAAAGTGTTCATGGCCATGTTAAAATTTGTCATGGCAAGGAAACGCTTTCTTTTACATCTTCCTGGTTTCTGAATTCGGACTGCTCAGGTCTTTTCCGAAATTTACTCTTTAGATGGATTCACCGGATTTCAATCAGGAATATACGAGCATATTTTTGCTGAAATATAGGAACGATTTTTGTAATGGACGTTCAGCCAGGAAAAACTCTCTAATAAAGCAGTTTTTATTTTGCCATTAGTGCCAGAACGCCGACTTTTTAAACTGCAGCACCCTCGGTTGCTTCGAAGACGTGCTCACTTTGTTCTAGGTCATAACAAATAATCGCATCATTATTTGACAAGCGTAATTAGGAATCCATGTGATCAAATCATTAGGAGGTCGTCATTGACCCAGAAAAGCGAACAGCAAACCATCACGAAGGCGAGGGTAAGCAAAACGGCAGCGCACAGAATACGAGACTTGTACATCGTGTCGTGCCAATTATAAGGCCAGTTATCCACCCATCTTTCGAGCTTCACGCCCAGCTTTGATTCCAAATTCGTCTCAAATTTTTTGAAGAACCTGGGGAAAAAAAAAGAATTTCACAAAAAATCAACATTATGGTTGTAACTTGGCGTGCGGAATTTTTGAAACCCAACCTGTGCGAAAAGTCAGAATTTCGCGGGAACAGCCGGCAGCAGATGCCATTTCGCGAGCAAATGGCGTGATCGTCGTCGATGGAATCACTGGAATTCGTCCCAGAATTAGTTGACCTAATCCAAGATCCCTTCCTGCTTTCTCGCCCTCTTTTCCCAAAACCTTTGTTCGATTTCGGTGGCGGGCACGAAATCGACCTTTCAAACAACACTCGTTCGTGTTCTGTAGGAGCGCAGTCTTCCGGCACAGAAGCGTTTCGTTCCATGTTGAGAAGTGTTGCCATTAGGTTCCTTCGCTGGATTTTCCCAAAGGTCCCCGACAGCATCACATCCGGATAAATTCTCTCAGGATATCTTAAGAAAGAGAGAAAATTTTTGAAAACGAGTTATTCGGCTAAGGCATTCACGCGAACAATTAAAGCATATATACTGGTATATATACATGTGAACCTCGGCTCAACTCAAACCTCCCTACGTTGAATACCCCCCTAAGTCGAATTTTTTTCAGGTCCTGTCTGAATCCCCTTAGAACTAAGGCATTTAAAACCTCCCTAAGTCAAAGGTTTTTTCCCTCAAACCTCGGTAAGTCGAATTTTCTTTGGCTTGTTGGCTTTTATTTTCTTAACACAGTAAAGAAAAACTGCAATAAAAACATAAATTGATTTGTTTTAAAATGAGGTAAGAGACTTGATTGGGCAAATGAAACCTGCCTCCAAGTTCAGGATGCTTTCAACTCATTTAAGAAGTAATTTCAGCCTCAGAAGATTACAAATTACAATTTTGAGCAATTTTTCTGTTTCTTAACACAAAGGGGCTTTGTATTGTAGCTAAATTCAAAACCTCCCTAAGTCAAAACCTTCCTAAGTAGAATTTGTTTGCTGGTCCCTTGAAGCTCGCCTTAGAGAGGTTCAACTGTATTATCATACTGCTATTTATGGATGGGATTATTTTCCCTGTGCTAAGCAGGAATATGAATACAATTATTAATTTTAAAAAATTTTAATCCCTGTGTCCGTAATGAAAGTTAATATCAACCACGGGATATATGGAAGGATTGAGTAGATGATTGAGAAAATTAATTATTTTCATTCAAATATTGAGGAATACTGCAGTGTAATACTTTAATGTGATGTACTGTAATATGGAGATAGCAGGTCATGCTATATATGAACACCTAGGTCAACACTTGTCTTAACTTTGGAACCTCAACTTATTTCCGGGTCAGCTCCATGGAATTTATTAAAATTCACCTGGTTTTCTAATTTTATGGAGAACGTGAAAGTTCAAAACGAATAACTGTATTTTTCCATACGGTATTCGATGGATGGTTTTAACATGATAAACCTGCCTGATTGCGACGTCATTTACACGCGCGCAAAGAAACTACAATACTCGAGTGAGAGAGCTACAGAAACTTTATTTCGAGTTTTTTAGTGCGCGTCTAAGATGAAAAAAAAACTGAGTCATTCAAATGAGACTTTCTTTTATCATTTTCAGCATCATCGATCTGACCGTTCGGAAAAACGATAGCGCATAAAAGTCTGTAAATTTGTTTCTGATTCACTCTAGCTGAAGACTATTCTGAGACGCACAAAGATCAGCACAGAAATGGAGATTTCCAGCAAACGTAAAGTAGACAGTCTTTCCTAATATGCAAAATTATTTCAGAAAATGTATTTCACAGGATGTAGGATAAATTTTACAAATAGAAATTCCTTCTGAAAAGCAATGAATATCTGCAACAGACTGAAAATGTAAGAATGGGCCTAATTATCTAATATTCTAATTCGTTCGATTATCCGTTGAACTACTACAGTACTATGACCACGACGTCACAAAACTTTCAACAGAAAAATGTTGCCTGGATCATTAAATACAGCAATTTGTCTTATCGCGGTGGCAAACTATTGAAAGAGATCGTAAAAAATTGTTCAATTAATTGCCCGTCATCTCCTGAAAATGTTTCACTCGGAAAGCTATGATTTTATGCTATAATATCCAAGACGACATTTCGGGAGCCAAAATCTGCAGAAGTGCCGTCTTTTACGCGTATTCCAGTGAACTTACATTTCAACAATAGTACATATCAACAGGGAAAACGAAGAATAAATGATTAAATACCGGATTTTACTTTGGAGCAATCGAAGAAGACAACTATGCTTGACCACCCGCTCCAACAGCCCTACTAGTCCACATCGGTAATGATGAAGTGAATCAGGATTGCCTGGATTGATTATTGCGTCACAGTCGAACCCGAGTTGGGGTTGGCTCCGGCTCGCTGCTGCCGCGACAAAAGAGGAAAGACACCGACAGACCACCTGTAGAAGACTGAGGAATCGAAAACAAAGAAGTATTTTATAACCAGCCGTACAGGACTTTTAGCTCTCATGATCCGATTTTCAGACATTTTTGGTACGAAAGAAAATTTTCCCGCGTTTGGAGCCCTGAAAATCGTGCGATGCTAGCAGGAAATTGTTTGCGTAAAATCAATCGAAATTATTTTTGACGTTTGGAACATTTTTATGGTTATATTTTTGGTTAGAATAGAAGTCCAACAATATTTCTTCACAAGTGCCACGGGCCCATTCTTTCTGAAAAGTTAAGGCAGAAAATTGGGGTGAACACAGTATGCTAATATAATTGTTTAAAAAAAGAGCATGAAACCAGCCCTGGTGCTAGACATAAGGGAGTCTTTGTAGGAGAAAATAATTATCAGGGAATTATGTTTGGTACTTACCCTGTTACAATGCTTCAAGATGTCACAATTTACTTAGTTGAACATGATTATTTGCAGAAGACAAGTATATTTTCAACCTCCAGAAACTTGAATTGACTCCGGTTTATAGTCCTAATACTTCTAATCATCAAGCTCGTCAATGGGGGAAATGTTGAGCTTGCGACAAATAAATTTTTCTACTGATATTATTCGAATTTCCAGGCACTCCAAATTAAAGTACAGTACAGTACTGTACAGTCTTTTCGAAAGTTTGCTTACAAAAAATTCAGAAAATCTGTTCGCTCTTTCAATGCTAAATTTTGAATGCATTGAGGTCAAAATATCAACTATAGAGATATGGTGTAAAAAAAACTTGAATTGCTGGGAGGAAATACAGTATTTTATTATGAATTTGCAAGAAATACACGTCGGGCTGAAACTTAATAAGACGCATGATCTGCTCAGTTCTATAATTATGGCTTAATATTATAAACTGTTTGATACTTCCGGTCTCAACCCCATGCGAGCAACATTATTATGAAATTCCCTGCTAAGAAATGTCGAAGATGAGTCACAATATTGGAAGAGTGTTGAAAAAGATTTTTACTCCAGAAAGTCGTTAAACGAATCGAAATTTGACATGGATTAAAAGCTGAGATTTTAAGATTATTTTGTGAAAGGAAGTAAAAGGGAAAGGTACTCACGCTGTGGAAATTCTGCGCTGGACAATCTCAGCACCATTGTTATTGGAGCCGACTGAAAGGAACCTTTGTGGTTTCGGTGGTCTCTTGGGCAACCCGGAACGTTCAGGTGATTTCCGGTTGTTCGCGAACGACTTTTCCTGTCCATTGGTGATTTCTGCCAAATCATCCTTGCCTTCTTCGTCTTCTTCTAGAGTTGTTGCCAAATCCGACCCATTGTTGACGGTTGTGTCAGAGCTATCATTTTCGCTGAGTTCAGGATCGATAGTCTCGCTTTGCAATTTATTGTTATGATCTCGGATCACAGCAGNTCTATCGTCCAGTACGATATATACTTGTGGATCCAGTTGTGAACAGAATTGAAACCTTGGAGTTGAATAAAGGCCCAGTCGAGGTACCTTAAATAATTTTAAGTGGACCAAAAGATTAAAATACCTCGACGTGAAAGTTCAAAACGAATAACTGTATTTTTCCATACGGTATTCGATGGATGGTTTTAACATGATAAACCTGCCTGATTGCGAAGTCATTCACACGCGCAAAGAAACTACAATACTCGAGTGAGAGAGCTACAGAAACTTCATTTCAAGTTTTTTAGTGCGCGTCTAAGATTAAAAAAAACTGAGTCATTCAAATGAGACTTTCTTTTATCATTTTCAGCATGATCGATCTAACCGTTCGGAAAAACGATAGCGCATAAAAATCTGTGAATTTGTTTCTGATTCACTCTAGCTGAAGACTATTCTGAGACGCACAAAGATCAGCACAGAAATGGAGATTTCCAGCAAACGTAACGTAGACTGTCTTCCCTAATATACAAAATATTTCAGAAAATGTATTTCACGGGGTGTATGATAAATTTTAAAAATTTTACAAATAGAAATTCCTTCTGAAAAGCAATGAATATCTGCAACAGACTGAAAATGTAAGAATGGGCTTAATTATCTAATTCGTTCGATTATCCGTTGAACTACCACAGTACAATGACCACGACGTCACAAAACTTTCAACAGAAAAATGTTGCCTGGATCATTAAATACAGTAATTTGTCTTATCGCGGTGGCAAACTATTGAAAGAGATCGTACAAAATTGTTCAATTAATTGCCCGTCAACTTCTGAAATGCTTTACTCGAAAAGCTATGATTTTATGCTATAATATCCAAGACGACATTACATTTTGGTTGCCAAAATCTGCAGAAGCAGCCAAAATCTGCCGTCTTTTACGCGTATTCCAGTGAATGTAAAGTTGTTATCATGTATAGTTGTCCCTTTTGCTTCTTATTTACTAATTTATGGCCTAAAATGAAACCTCGTTAGCTTCTTCTGTTGATACGAACTGGTGGGCGAGGTTGTCGGGATGATGTCCACATCGGTAATGATGAAGTGAATCAGGATTGCCTGGATTGATTATTGCGTCACAGTCGAACCCGAGTTGGCCAACCGAGGCCGAGCGACGACGGCGCTGTTTTCTCCTTTCTGTGGCTGTCTGGTGGACATCTTCTGACTCCTTAGCTTTTGTTTCTTCATAAAATATTGGTCGGCATGTCCTGAAAATCGAGAGTATATCCGATTTTCAGACATTTTTGATACGAAAGAAAATTTTCCCGCGTTTGGAGCCCTGAAAATCGTGCGATGCTAGCAGGAAATTGTTTGCGTAAAATCAATCGAAATTCTTTTGGACGTTTGGAACATTTTTATGGTTATATTTTTGGTTAGAATAGAAGTCCAACAATATTTCTTCACAAGTGCCACGGGCCCATTTTTTCTGAAAAGTTGAGGCAGAAAATTGGGGTGAACACAGTATGCTAATATAATTGTTTTACAAAAAAAGCATGAAACCAGCCCCGGTGCTAGACATAAGGGAGTCTTTGTAGGAGAAAATAATTATCAGGGAATTATGCTTGATACTTACCGTGTTAAAATGCTTCAAGATGTTACAATTTACTTAGTTGAACATGATTATTTGCAGAAGAAAAATATATTTTCAACCTCCAAAAACTTGAATTGACTCCGGTTTATAGTCGTAATACTCCTAATCATCAAGCTCGTCTCTGGGGGAAATGCTGAGCTTGCGACAAATATATTTCTACACTGATATTATTCGAATTTCCAGGCACTCCAAAAGTACGGTACAGTACAGTACTGTACAATCTTTTCGAACGTTTGCTAACAACAAATTCAGAAAATCTGTTCGCTCTTTCGATGCTGAAGTTTTGAATGCATTGAGGTTAAAATTTCAACTATAGAGAGATGGTGTAAAAATAACTTGAATCGCTGGGAGGAAATACAGTATTTTATTATGAATTTGCAAGAAATACACGTCGGGCTGAAAATTAATAAGATGCATGATCTGCTCAGTTCTATAATTATGGCTTAATATTATAAACTGTTTGATACTTCCGGTCTCAACCCCATGCGAGCAACATTATTATGAAATTGCCGGCTAAGAAATGTCGAAGATGAGTCACAATATTGGAAGAGTGTTGAGAAAGATTTTTACTCCGGAAAGTCGCTGAGGCTTAGCTTTAAACTGTACCTAATTTTCGACTCTAAAATTCTAATAAAACACTTTCCTTCATTTTCCCTTTCCATGAGTGCGACACCTTTAAGACGCGACCTGTTAGAGTCGTGGTAACAATAACCTGCCGACTGAAAGGAACCTTTGTGGTTTCGGTGGTCTCTTGGGCAACCCGGAACGTTCAGGTGATTTCCGGTTGTTCGCGAACGACTTTTCCTGTCCATTGGTGATTTCTGCCAAATCATCCTTGCCTTCTTCGTCTTCTTCTAGAGTTGTTGCCAAATCCGACCCATTGTTGACGGTTGTGTCAGAGCTATCATTTTCGCTGAGTTCAGGATCGATAGTCTCGCTTTGCAATTTATTGTTATGATCTCGGATCACAGCAGCAGCCGCGTCTTGAGATAATGATTTGGTTCCCTGGTGTGAACAAGAATACAATGAAATAGACCATAAATGATTCGTATAGTCCTTTTTTGGAAAAATGTCAGTCCTCTCTTCTTTTTTTTTTAGTGCTAGTTTTAAGATTTTGTCAGTAGTTCTAAGACATTAGAGTGATTCACTCTTGATTAATCACACGAAATTGTCAATCAATGAAGAACACAATAAACACATCAATGAAGAACACAATACACATCAATGAAGAACACAATAAACACATCAATGAAGAACACAATAAACACATCAATGAAGAACACAATAGGAATTATCGGCAGAAGAAATTTCGATGTGGCTTCATGCGGGTGAATTGACGCAAAACAAGAACACAGGATTGATGAGCTTTCGCAACTTTCAAAACAAAACAGAAAAGCTACTCCTTTTTTCTAGAAAATACTGTACTTCTCATGTTAAATAATTTAAACTTTCAGAAAACGTTGAAGAATCGAAGAACTCCAGCAAAGCGTTTTTGAACGTGCAGGCTTCTCAAACGCAACTAAAAAAATTCATTTTTCCGCTCATCTCCAGCATTTTAATCCATTTTATATTTTATACGAGCCCCTAAAAATTTTTATTATTGAAACCTCATCAACTTTCCCAGGATTTTCTTTCAACAGAAGACCGCTGCAATTTTTTATTGACTTCTCTGAAGTTCTCCGATATTTGAGCTTTCTCATTTTAAAGATACGCCGACTGATATTTCATGAAGAAAC
>CAJPEX010003600.1:0-27700 GCA_905338405.1 Notodromas monacha
GATTTCTTAGTAAAATATGGCGACAAATTGAAGGCCCCGGTGTCAAGTGCGTACCGCCGTGGTGAAGTTACAGTGGTTCTATCACTTACAGTTGTCCTTGTTTGTAAGAGATTTCTTTGAGAAGTGGTCTTGTCTTTGTTGAAATTGAGTGCGAGGTTATTTTTCGTAAATAATTATATTTTAAAACCGTATGTGCTTGTTTAGATAATAAAACTGATGTTGTATATCAATTTGACAAGTGTACTGCACTGTATCCTAGATTCTTAGTTCACTTATTCTTAGCTCTTTGTGCCACGAGCTTCACAGAGCTGTCCGGGTGGCGCTCCGCAAGATGACGATGCCCATTACCCTGCTCTCTGTTGGAATCATTGCGAAGGATTGTGGGAGTGGACGGACGAAGGCCCAACCACGAGTAATTGAAGTCGAATTCATCTTGAGTGTTGCGTTAGTGTTTCCAATGTGACATTTTGAACGTTTCTAGGGATTTGCAATGCTTAACTCACCTCATGCCCTTCATCGCGATCGACCGCAGGTGGAGCGCGACTACATACGGCGAATGCCTCATTTGTAGCATTTCTTTCCTGAATTTTCAGAGCAAGTAGGTTTGTGTGATCTTTTGTAATGGATTCGAAGCCCGCGAAGGCGAAGGAGCAACTTGCTCCCGTTGGGAAGCGTTCCACGCGTGTTAAAGGACCGGCACCGAAGAAAGTTGGCCGACCGCGAAATTATGCTCTGGTGCCAGGTCTCATGCGTTTCAGCAAAGCCCGCATGTACCAGCGGAAAGCCCTGTACAAGCGAATCAAGCACGGCGAGAGACCTGCCGTAAGTCGATCATTCTTGTTGCGCACTGTTCGTAAATGGAAGATTACCGCAGCGCTTGAGATTATCATCCCAAGATCATGGACTAGGAGAGCTTCGTTGAGATAACTTCGCCTAATACGATGCCAAAAAAAAAAAAAGACGTCAACTTCTTCTGGTCCTCGGGCGCTAAGTAGTTCTTCCTACAACCTAGGCCCTTGCGCTTCCCTCAATCCTTGCACGCACACTTCTTCGTGGGGTTCTAGCACGTAGGGGAAGGCGCCCCGAAACCCCGTAAGATTTCCAAGAGGGCTGCACCGCGTCGCCCGTTGCCCCTGAAGAAGAGCCTGACCCCGGGCACCATTTGCATCCTTCTCTCCGGTCGCCACAAGGGAAAGCGCGTTGTGTTCCTGAAGCAGCTTCGCACTGGCCTCATCTTGGTCAACGGTAAGATCGCGTTTATATCTTGTTATAATACTTCCGCGGTGATCCTGCGTTCGTATGTGCCGTGAGCCATCCCCGATATCGAGATACGGTCTTCTTAACCCGTTATTCATGTATGTTAGACCCCGAGAAAAACTTCATCATACGTTTACTCGAGTTTCGGACAGCTCACGAGTGAAGATACCTATATCGGAATCTACGATGAAATGCTTTTCGTCATTGGCCATATTTACGGAGTTTTATTCGTTCAACGATTGTGTGAATCCTTCTACAGGTCCTTTCCGCGTGAACAGATGTCCATTGCGCCGCATCGGCGTTTCGGCCCAGTAGCGATGAGCAAGGTTCGAACTGGAGCCCTCAATGTTCCACGGGCTCGTGTAGTTGCTGAGAATGAAGGCAGCGTAGTTCAACTTGTTCCGCTTTTTCCGACTGCTGTAGAACGACACGAAGAAGGAGCGTTACGTGGTGTCGGATGACAAGAAGAAGGACCAGAAAGAAGTGGACAAGGTCATCCTGACGGCAATGCGGAAACACCCGGACGCAAAACTCATGTGGAAGTATCTGCGAGCCGTCTTCGGGCTTCGCCACGGAATGTTTCCTCATAAGTTGAAGTTTTGAAGCCCGGGGTTGATGGAAGTAAAACGCGCTATGAAGTGAAACGTCGTGTTGGATTATTTCCTTCGCAGCTTGTTTTAACGCAAGGATATCCACGGGATGTTTTTAGGCTCGACCTTCGCTTTTCAGAAGTAATTCTCAAGTTGAAATCGAGAAGAAGTCGTAGAAAAGTATTCATTTTTAGGGATTTAAGAAAATTTGACCAGAAATCATCAATTAAAACGCTCGAGATGGTGTTTTAGCGCGTGAAGGACAGATTTAAATTTGGTTTGGAAATACAGGTACCGTAAATTCTGTTTCAGTGAAGCCTTTGAGATGGTTAAAATAGTTTTTTTTTCAACAAAAATTATTTATGATTAAACTCATGCAATTTCTTGGCTATTGGATAAGGAACCAAGGAATGGCTTTGTTGTAAGCAATTATTTGTTATGATGAGATCCTACAGTAGGTGAACATTCTGATTACTTCTGCACTATTCGTTTTCGAAATGATGATTTATGTACAAAACCCCTGTGTCACTCCAGAGTTTTCCTGATTAAATGTGATGTTTGCCTCTTTTTTCGTCAAGTTGCCTTCTTGTTACGGAACAACTGTGGTAACCAGTTGAACAGCTTCATGTAACAAAAATTTTACGAAGAAACTTATGCAACGCTATGGAACAGGAACCTACAAAATGACTTGGTTTTCATCATTTACTAATACAGCATTAACATGATTTATTCTGAGACTTTACTGTATCGTTATTGTAATGAGTTGAGGGATTCATTCAAAAGGCGTGTGTAAACTTAGATGCGGATTAGGATTTGTCCTGATCCAATTTTAAGCACAGCAGGTACTCATACCCAGGATTTAGTACACAGACTGGTACATCCCATAAAATTATCAAAAGAACATGTTGGGGGGCAAAATGAGTGAGAATACCAGCGTCCCTTCAATCTTCTTTTAGTTCGGATATGCGGTTGGAAAGCGACTTCCGTCATTTTCTAGTGAGTTTGAGTTCCGTGGTAACTTATTTTGACGATTTTAGTGAGAATCCCCTCAAGATTTATTGAAGTTTGGTCTCGAAGGCACATAAATGGTCCAGCGAAACCTCTTTGCGCGATGATGGTGACTATGGACCTGTTGTTCACTGACTCTCTTCTTTTTTAGACACCCTTAACAATACTTCAAACTTCGGTTCTACAGACGCCTGACCATAGTTTCTGGAGTCGGAAAATCTTCGTTAGGGTTTCGCGATGAGTATTATATTTGCATTAGTTCTTGTGGGATTGTTGAGTGCTGGTGTTCTTGCAAAAAGAGATGAGAAGTTGTTGCCTGCTGGTGATGAGTACCCCAACTTGTGTGACAGGTCTGACATCTGATGTTTTTACGTTGAGTTTTCATATACAGTATTTGTTTTGATCATTCTGTGCATGTCACAGATTTCATGCAAAATTTGGGTATGATGAGCACCCTACTTATGTGTCTGAATTTTTTTAAAAGGGGTGCCTGTGGTACTTGAGTAAATACAGTATTCATAAGGGCTTTTTGAAGACTCCCCTTCCTCAGGGCAGTTGAAAATTCCCTGCATTTTCTTTTTTAACTGGGACAAGCCATTTAAATTTTGGGCTTACCTAATTTACCTATGTTTCAGCGCACTATTGAGTGCGTAAAAAAATTCCAGAAATGTTTGGAAATTTTTCATCATGCAGTGTGTTGTTCATTTTTTTCAACTTCTGGAATTTTAGAATTTAACACTAAAAACAATTTAACATTTTGGGTTTCTCTTGACTGCTCTGAAAAGATCACAGGTTGGTTGGATTTGGACAATCCTTGTATGTTCCAGACCCCCAAAAAATAGCCATTTTTGCATGATTATTGCTCTGTCAAAAAAGTGAAATAGAAAATATGATGCATACCATAGAGGAGGCTTTTTGGAATATCTTGGCAATTTTGCGCCTTTGTTCTCCAGT
Organism: Notodromas monacha; assembly: GCA_905338405.1. Taxonomy (NCBI): domain Eukaryota; kingdom Metazoa; phylum Arthropoda; class Ostracoda; order Podocopida; family Cyprididae; genus Notodromas; species Notodromas monacha. The sequence continues at coordinate 3,810 of CAJPEX010003600.1, forward strand.
TGTTTCATGACATAGAAATTGAAACGTCTTTTATTCTGATTTGTGCATTTTTCATAATCTCTCATTATCATGTCAACTCAAGATATTTGGCCTTAATGTTTTCTTTGAAAATCATGTTTTTTCACTCAGGCTGTAATTTTTTTTTGAAAGCCCTTCGTACCAGGCACAGATGAGGCACCATTTTTAATTGCCTGATTTTTAGGAGGCTGTTCTGTGAGGACTACATCCTGAAAGAGGTCATGGACAGTGGGCTCTTCAATGACCTGAAAGACTACCTGGATTTGGGGTCTCTTTCATCCCCTGACACGACCCAAAGGACTTTCATCGCAATGAGGAATGAAGCGAAACCGGATCCGATTCCCATTTCTCTCATGAAATCCTGGCTGGAAGACAAATTCCACGCACCATCTGGTGTGTTCGAAGAAAACTTCGTTCCCTCCGACTGGAGTGAAATGTGAGTAACGTATTAGTAATGTATTTTATTTTGCTGTAGGTATGAAATTAAGGGTTACAATTCTTCATTTCCGTAGACCCGAGAAATTCGATAAAATTACGGACGAAGATCTCCGGGATTTTGCTTTGGTACTGAACGATGAATGGAAGAAGCTCGTGAAGAAGATTCGGTTTGAAGGGTTTGCCTACAATTCGAGATATTCCTTGTATTATTTGCCGAGTCCGTTTCCGGTGACTGGTGGTAGATTCCGGGAGTTCCACTACTGGTGAGAATTCCTGCTGGTTTTTGATGCGCCATCTGCCTGGGAAAAAGCGAAGTTGAGTAGTTGAATATAGAAAATTGGCTTTTCCAGCTGAAGTGAAAATAATTCAAGGTTATTCTGCACTTGTGTTATTGTGTGTATGAATGCCAATCAATTTTATGACGTTCTATTCAAGGTTGGTGCATTTTTTTAGAATCACCGAAAATTTTGCAAAACTCCAGGCAATGAGAAAATTTCCTGCGGACTGGTAACAAAAAACTTTTGCTAACTGGCACTGGTCCACAGATCTCAGGTTGGAGAACACTGATTGAAATTATTCTTATAAAAATATTGTTGCTCAGCAGTATTTTTTTATGAATTTTATTTGAGGTCTGTGCAAGATTTTCATGGTGTTTTTGGATTTCAAAATAATTGGATCAAAATAACAAAGGTTTCTTCAGGTCCCATCAATGGATTTGTTTTAATTATGAGATTCAATGTGTATTTTCAAGGGACACATACTGGATTTTGAAAGGACTTTTGAGCAGTGGTATGTGGAAGACAGCAAGAGGAATGTTGCTGAACATGGTTTTATTGGTGGAAGACCTGGGATTTGTTCCAGAAGGAGGCAGGGTTTACTATCAGCACCGCTCTGGCCCTCCAATGTTCATCCCCATGGTCAAGATGTTTGAAGAAAGCATGAGAGAAATACTGGGCTATGCATTTCTTGGCACCAAAGCCCACAATTCATCATTTGGGATGTAAGTACTGTACCACTAATTTTATCAGATATTCCTTGTATTATTTGCCGAGTCCGTTTCCGGTGACTGGTGGTAGATTCCGGGAGTTCCACTACTGGTGAGAATTCCTGCTGGTTTTTGATGCGCCATCTGCCTGGGAAAAAGCGAAGTTGAGCAGTTGAATATAGAAAATTGGCTTTTCCAGCTGAAGTGAAAATAATTGAAGGTTATTCGGCACTTGTGTTATTGTGTGTATGAATGCCAATCAATTTTATGACGTTCTATTCAAGTTTGGTGCATTTTTTTAGAATCACCAAAAATTGTGCAAAACTCCAGGCAATGAGAAAATTTCCTGCGGACTGGTAACAAAAAACTTTTGCTAACTGGCACTGGTCCACAGACCTCAGGTCGGAGAACACTGATTGAAATTATTCTTATAAAAATATTGTTGCTCAGCAGTATTTTTTTTATGAATTTTATTTGAGGTCTGTGCAGGATTTTCATGATGTTATTGGATGTCAAAATAATTGGATCAAAATAACAAAGGTTTCTTCAGGTCCCATCAATGGATTTGTTTTAATTATGAGATTCAATATGTATTTTCAAGGGACACATACTGGATTTTGAAAGGACTTTTGAGCAGTGGTATGTGGAAGACAGCAAGAGGAATTTTGCTGAACATGGTTTTATTGGTGGAAGACCTGGGATTTGTGCCAGAAGGAGGCAGGGTTTACTATCAGCACCGCTCTGGCCCACCAATGTTCATCCCCATGGTCAAGATGTTTGAAGAAAGCATGAGAGAAATACTGGGCTATGCATTTCTTGGCACCAAAGCCCACAATTCATCATTTGGGATGTAAGTACTGTACCACTAATTTTATCACCATCAATGCCTGGACATTTTATATTTATTTATTTTGATCATAAAAGGCAAATTTCCATTTATAATAAAATGCGAATTACAGAGGGTTTCCTGTTTTGATGAATTTGAACTTGATTGAAAATGTTTTCCATTGTCAAGGCAGAAATACTGTGGACATAATCTTGAAAATTTCTTGCTTTAACAAAGGTTTAAGATGCAATTGATGTGTTTTGGGTGTTTTTTTTTATAATAATCCCGCTTATGATTATCTGATGACCAAGTTTTGCTTCCAATTTTTCTTCCTGTATCTTCAAAGGAGCATTTCTAAATGAGTAATTCCTACCCACAGCAGGTATAGAAAATGGTACTCCAAAGAATAGCAGAAATGATTTCCACAAGAACCTCTGCATGCAGTGGTGGAAGGTTTGGTCATTGCGAACACTTTTTTATTTTGCTTGATGATGTTCTCATTTTTTTTACAAAGAAATCTCAATTTCACAAATTTGTGTCTAATTATTTCATGAGGAAAAAATCCAAGTGTCGACATGTATTGTATTGTTAAAAATTCATTTTGGGTCCCTTGAGTGACATTTTGTGATGAGATCCACTGGTTATCTCAAGTACATGATGTATGTCCAAATATTGAAATGAAAAAATAATTTTCTCTTTTTCTAACATGTATTGTATTGTTAAAAATTCATTTTGGGTCCCTTGAGTGACATTTTGTGATGAGATCCACTGGCTATCTCAAGTACATGTATGTCCAAATATTGAAATGAAAAAATAATTTTCTCTTTTTCTTCAAAGAACTGTATCAAAAATAGCAGAAATATTTAAAGAAAATGAAAAGTAGCACTGGGCTCATGAAACTTGAGATGATGCAGTGTGATACTGAAGTGGTACTTTCACTGCCAGTGACATCTACCTGCACTCTGAGGCAGTTTTCTTCAAATTGGACGCATTACAGCATTTCTGCAATTCAAAAAAAGTTGTAATTGAATTCTTTAACAAATGAGGAAAAATCATCTTTCAAGAATGTTGTTTCGCTTGATCCTCATTTCAGTGATTACTTGGACAGTTTGGAGAACGAGTTGGAATTTTGGCTGGAAAGTCGATTGGTCCAATTTAAACACGGAGGCAAGGAGAGGATCGCTTGTCGTTATTCCGTCGACAGCAATTTTCCGAGAGCAGAAGAATTCCCTGAAGATTATCGCATGGGATTGCAATTGGAAAAGGCTGTGGAGAAATTGGATTATTTTTCGGAAGTCAAAAGTGCTTCGGAAAGTGGTTGGCTGTCCTCGTCTCGTTGGATGCCCTGGAAGAACAGCAGCGACTTTAGCAGTAGTGAGTGATTTGCACGAATTTTGGCACTATATGCAAACTGGTCAAATGTCTTGATGAAAATCTGCCTATAACAAAAAAATCCGTTCGGATGATGTGTCAGAATTCCGATTATTTTTTTTCGTGCAAAATAGCAGATTAATTTTTCAAATTTTTAAAAGTTCATTTTAACTTTTTATCAGATAGATGAAAATAATTTCAGAATAGCAAAAAATGTTTCACCCCAAAGTTTAAGAAATTATTCACCATAGATTCTGAATGTTTCAATCTGCGATTTGAAATTTCCTGACCTTTCAGAATTGCTTGCTTCATCACATACAATAGGAAAAAGAAAATTTGCAAGCATAGTTTTTCAAATCTGATTATTTCATGCAGAATGATTGACGAACCACGAAAAAACTCAAATTTTTTTGTAGATTTAAATTTGAATCAAACAAGATTTATCGCTTGTCGTTATTCCGTCGACAGCAATTTTCCGAGAGCAGAAGAATTCCCTGAAGATTATCGCATGGGATTGCAATTGGAAAAGGCTGTGGAGAAATTGGATTATTTTTCGGAAGTCAAAAGTGCGTCGGAAAGTGGTTGGCTGTCCTCGTCTCGTTGGATGCCCTGGAAGAACAGCAGCGACTTTAGCAGTAGTGAGTGATTTGCACGAATTTTGGCACTGTATGCAAACTGGTCAAATGGCTTGATGAAAATCTGCCTATAACAAAAAAATCCGTTCGGATGATGTGTCGGAATTCCGATTATTTTTTTTCGTGCGAAATATCAGATTAATTTTCCAAATTTTAAAAAGTTTTTTTTTTACTTTTGATCAGATATATTAAAATAATTTCAGAATAGCAAAAAAATTTTCACCCCAAAGTTTAAGAAATTCTTCACCATAGATTCTGAATGTTTCAATCTTCGATTTGAAATTTCCTGACCTTTCCGAATTGCTTGCTTCATCATTATGTTATCCTTTTTCTTTTAAACGTTCGTATCAAAAAGTTTAGACTAATAAAGTACGTCTTACTAACTGCTTGGTGCTTTTTTGAGTTTAAAAAAACATCTAAATTTAAACTTAGTTTGTTCTAAATTATAAGGTCATGCCTAGTATGATATGTGTCTGTCATAACATTGCAAAATATTTTCATTCATGCATAAATTCATCAGAGTAAAAATTCACTTGTACTTTGTATTCGATTGAAAAAGACAAAGATCACATTTTTCTGGACTTATAAAAAAATTATCTAACAAATTAGCAAAGTTTCTCCAACTGAAAATAGTCATTGTCTGTTTTTTAAATTGAAGTTATCTGTTATTTATCCAATGCTAAAATTCTGTCAACTGTGAGAAAAGCATTTGGAAAACAACTGAAAATCTGTTTATTTGTTTGTATTTAGTGCAAAAAATGCTTTAGACAATATAAAGGACGTTTTCGGTGCATTTATGATGCCTATGCGATATTTTCTTCCAGACATTTTGTAAAAATTGCATTATAATGAAAAATTCGTCACCAAGGAATTGTACACTTGTTATGTTTTTGAAGGTGATTTCAAGCATTTGCCGGAAACCAGTCAAGTGTTGCCAGTGGATCTGAATGCCTTGATGTGCTACAATGCCCGGGTTTTGGCGGAATACTACGAAAAGGTGACTGGTGACAAGAACAACGTCATGGCTGTCAAGTATCGCAATACCAGTCGCATGTTTGCTGAAGTCATCAAGGACTTGATGTATGATCCACAGAGTGGATCCTGGTTTGACTTCAGTCTCCGCACAATGGTTTGTTATATACCGTATGTGGAACTTCTGGATTGTTGGAAACTCTGATGGAAAAGGAAGACATGAGAAAAGCAAACTCAAGTGTGAATTTGATCTAAATCCAGTTTTAAACATCGGGAAGAAATCACCCTCTTGCCTGTAACAGCTACATCTATCATATTTTAAGATCATGAGAGTTGATGTTCATGATAGATGTCACTCTCAGTAGATCGAATAGAAAATGCTGGTGAATAAATTTGCATGGACTGGAAGATGCATTTAGCAAAACATGAAAGAAAATGGCAATCGTCAACGGAAACAAAAATGTGTGCATTACCTGTGCCTAAAGTTATGCTAGGTGTCACTCTCAGTGGGTGCATTTTTTCTTAGCTTATTCTGTAACCCAGTAAAGTTTTGGTGAATACTGGTTAGTACATCTGCAATATTTCCATAGATAGGAATTCTGTAATATAGAAAGGGGCTATTCTTTTTAGCATTACTTAACGTGTGCTAAAGGACCTACTTCATAACATGTCATATACGATCTACAGTGAAGGTAGTCAACCACTTAAGAAAACGTTGTTATGTAATAACTGGGGGTCTTACCACTGGTTTATTCTTCGACCGTGTTGACCTCTGATATTTTATAGCAAAACTTAACAAACAAACGTGCTATTAAGAAAATCAGTTTTCAATTAGGATCACTTCTGACATATAGATGTCACCGCAAATTAGAGGATTTCCCAGTGATGTAGAAATTAACCTGGAAATGTTTTTCAAAGAAACTGATGAGCCTCACTACTGTCATATTAAAGGGATGGCAGCAGAAATATTTTTTAATTGTCTTCTTGTGCAGTTCCTGAGTGAAGTTATGGTATAGATGTCACTCCCATCACCTGATGATGCCATTGGAAATACTGTACAATCAGAGGAACTCAACAGACAAGAATTGAATGATGAAAATTGGTTATTATAAGTGTCATAATCACATTCTTCATATAGATGTCACTCTGTGTCAATGATTGGTACACATTTTCTTGCCTAAAATGCTTGGTGGGCGGTTCCTTATTAAATGACGAATAATCAGTATTAATTTAAATGTGGACCCTCAGCATCGAATAAATTGCAAATCTTTGATTAAATGTGATTTTCGCAGAGTCAAAGAAAGGGGTTCTACCTGTCAAACGTGTACCCACTCTGGTTGGACTGCCTGGGTGACAACGTGAACAAGGAACAAGTGGGTCTCAAGTTTTTGCAGTACCTGAAAAAGAACAGGACCTCGACTTTCGGACGACGGAGTCCCCTGGGGTTCCCCGGCGGGGTACCCGTGAGCATGACCCCCGACGGCCTGGACTGGGACTTCCCGAACGTGTACCCACCTCTGGTACACGTGTTGGTGGAGGCCCTGGGTTCCGTGGGCCATCCTGACACGGATGCCGCGGCTTTCCGCATTGCCCAGCAACTGGTGACATCTGTTGAGAGGACTTACAATGAAACGGGACTATTTTTCCGCATGGTAAGGAATTGACATTTTTTTACTCTATCTTTATTTTTTGGGGTCTCCGAATTCACGCCGTTTTTTTTTCATCCGAATGAATCGATCAAAGCATTGCGTCTTATACAAGTGGACTCGACGATTCTGCTCATAAGGATTTTGTCTGTGTAACGAATTGTTTTCTAAATACTTGATTTGCATATCATAGTTTATGTTCGTAATTGCAATTACTGTATTAGAGAATCTGAATTTTGTTCATGTTTAGAGGGAAATTACGAAAAATAGTTTTGGAAATCCACTTCAATTTTTGCTCAAATTCTCACTTTTCACTGCAATAATCAGAGAATCTGAATTTTTCTTAGTATTTTAGGGGGGGAGGGGATTACAAGAAAATTGTTTTAAAAATCCATTTCAATTATTGCTGAACTTCTCAATTTTCATTGCAAACAATTATCTGAGAATTTGAATTTTCCTAAGTATTATTTTTGAGGGAAATTACAAAGAAATAATTTTCAAAGTCCACTTGAATAAAAAGGATTGAATCAATGAATTGCTAAAAAAAAGCTTGATGTTATAAGGAACAAACATGCATATTTTGGTGAAGCATTAATTCTGTAATTAAAAATCAGATGCATAAGCAATTTAGAGTTTGAGTCCTCCCCTTTGTTAATTTTTTTAAAGTTCGATGCAACGAACAGTGGCAGAGATTTCCGAGGATGGACCGTTGGCAAGAATGGATACGCATGGACTATAGGAGTCACACTTGACCTAATCGCCAAATACGGAAGTAAATTGAGGACAAAACCATCGACCAGCTCCACGGAATGTTTAGTTTCAAGTTTCATTTTGACTATTATTATATTTTGTGTCGCGAGAAAACTTACTCACTTCACTTATTCTATTACTGTATATAGATATGGTGTATGATTGCAAGTACTGTACTGTGTAATTAATAATACGGGATCTTCTGGTATATGTTGAGTTCATCTTTTTTTTTATTAAATTGTTTTCAAGTGATTGTATGAAAGAATAAGTAGAATTAAGTGATTTAAAAAAATGGATGGACTATAAGTATATGATATTTTTCTCATAGAATCATGTTCAGTTCTCCTTTTTAAAATCCCTATACAAGTGTTTCAAAATGGCATTCTTCCTTCATGTGCATCAATCAGTCTTTTGCAGGTAAATATGAGTTTTTTCATAAAAGATTTCTGTTCAACTGTGTGTGTTCTGTAATTTCAATGTGTTTTGATGTATTGGCTTCTTTTTGTGGAGAACACTCATATTTTAAAGTTTTTGTCTGAGGCAAGAAAGTAGAATGAAATCAAAGGGGTATGAATTTTAAAAAATGGATGTACTGTAGATTTTCAGTGTTTTCATAGCATCTGGATAGAATTACATGTTCAAATCTACTTTTGGGTAAATCTCTATACATCAGTTCAAAGTTTTTCAAAATGGGTTTCAATTTTTGTGTGTATCAGTTTATTGTTGTCCCTATACAGCACATATGAGTCTTCTCACAAAATATTTCTGTCTTAACAGCTAGTGTACATGTGTCCTGCATTTGTTTATCCAGCACATTTAAAGGCATATTCCAGTTGCCAAACCTTCTGTGTATTGACTGGAGTACCCTGCAAATCTCCCCCCAAATTGTCAAGTAAAAGTAAATTAAAGTACTATATTACATGATCCTGTTAATTCTGCAGAATTCTTCTGTGCATAGTCCATGGTTTTCATGATGGCAGATTCATCATGAAAGAGAAGCAAGTTGATTGCAATTCAGAAATCTTTTTATTTGATTATTTGTGAGATTTTAGTTACTGTGATTTATTCAAATTAAGAATATTTCAACCTGGAAACTGTAGTTTCCAGCATAAGTAGGTATACATTATTATACAAAATTATACTAGAGGGCACAGGGTTCTCAAGTACACAAAAGAGGGCATCAATATATTAAAATAAAAATCAGCTTTTCAGCATCCCTGATTTCATTTTTTAATAAGATGGTTCTCTTTCTTCACCTATACACATAAACAAACAGGAGCACCAAAGAAAACACAATCCACATTTTTCCACGCAAAAGACGCACAAAAACACAAATGAAAGCAATTTTTTGTTAGATGGTAACAAAAACAAAAAAAGAAGAAAGGATCGATGGGGCTGAATTCCATTCTTTTTAAAATTTCTCGTCCATTTTTTTTTGCGGTTGTTGGGTGCCAAAATAAAACGCTTCGAGGCAGGATGAAACGGAAATATATAAAAAGCAAAAAGAAAATCCGCCCATCATCAACTTTCTTTCTTTTTTTCTTTTCTTTTTTTGAATATAAAAATGTCCCACGCACTTTTTCTTCTCTTTGCCCGCAATCAGACGCGTATCTCGTTGAACATTCACCGCGATAAAAATACAACGCACCTTTTCTCTTCTCAAAAAAAAAAACTTTTTTNAACAAGGAACAAGTGGGTCTCAAGTTTTTGCAGTACCTGAAAAAGAACAGGACCTCGACTTTCGGACGACGGAGTCCCCTGGGGTTCCCCGGCGGGGTACCCGTGAGCATGACCCCCGACGGCCTGGACTGGGACTTCCCGAACGTGTACCCACCTCTGGTACACGTGTTGGTGGAGGCCCTGGGTTCCGTGGGCCATCCTGACACGGATGCCGCGGCTTTCCGCATTGCCCAGCAACTGGTGACATCTGTTGAGAGGACTTACAATGAAACGGGACTATTTTTCCGCATGGTAAGGAATTGACATTTTTTTACTCTATCTTTATTTTTTGGGGTCTCCGAATTCACGCCGTTTTTTTTTCATCCGAATGAATCGATCAAAGCATTGCGTCTTATGCAAGTGGACTCGACGATTCTGATCATAACGATTTTGTCTGTATAACGAATTGTTTTCTAAATACTTGATTTGCATATCATAGTTTATGTTCGTAATTGCAATTATCAGAGAATCTGAATTTTGTTCATGTTTAGAGGGAAATTACGAAAAATAGTTTTGGAAATCCACTTCAATTTTTGCTCAAATTCTCACTTTTCACTGCAATAATCAGAGAATCTGAATTTTTCTTAGTATTTTAAGGGGGGAGGGAATTATAAGAAAATAGTTTTAAAATCCACTCCAATTATTTGCTGAACTTCTCAATTTTCATTGCTATCAATTATCTGAGAATTTCAATTTTCCTAAATATTATTTGGGGGGGGGGGAATTACAAAGAAATAATTTTAAAAATCCACTTGAATAAAAAAGGATTGAATCAATGAATAGCTAAAAAAAAAGCCTGATTTTATAAGGAACGTAATTAAAATCATATGTATGAACAATTTAGAGTATGAGTCCTCCCCTTTGTTTATTTTTTTAAAGTTTGATGCAACAAACAGTGGCAGAGATTTCCGAGGATGGACCGTTGGCAAGAATGGATACGCATGGACTATAGGAGTCACACTTGACCTAATTGCCAAATACGGAAGTAAATTGAGGACAAAACCATCGACCAGCTCCACGGAATGTTTAGTTTCAAGTTTCATTTTGACTATTATTATATTTTGTGTCGCGAGAAAACTTACTCACTTCACTTATTCTATTACTGTATATAGATATGGTGTATGATTGGAAGTACTGTACTGTGTAATTAATAATACGGGATCTTCTGGTATATGTTGAGTTCATCTTTTTTTTTATTAAATTGTTTTCAAGTGATTGTATGAAAGAATAAGTAGAATTAAGTGATTTAAAAAAATGGATGGACTATAAGTATATGATATTGTTCTCATAGAATCATGTTCAGTTCTCCTTTTTAAAATCCCTATACAAGTGTGTCAAAATGGCATTCTTCCTTCATGTGCATCAATCAGTCTTTTGCAGGTAAATGTGAGTTTTTTCATAAAATATTTCTGTTCAACTGTGTGTGTTCTGTAATTTCAATGTGTTTTGATGTATTGGCTTCTTCCTTTTGTGGAGAAGAACACTCATATTTTAAAGTTTTTGTCTGAGGCAAGAAAGTAGAATGAAATCAAAGGGGTATGCATTTTTAAAAATGGATGTACTGTAGATTTTCAGTGTTTTCATAGCATCTGGATAGAATTACATGTTCAAATCTACTTTTGGGTAAATCTCTATACAGTAAATCAGTTCAAAGTTTTTCAAAATGGGTTTCATTTTTTGTGTGTATCAGTTTATTGTTGGTAGTATACAATACATATGAGTCTTCTCACAAACGTTCTGTCTTAACAGCTAGTGTACATGTGTCCTGCATTTGTTTATCCAGTACATTTAAAAGCGTATTCCAGTTGCCAAACCTTCTGTGTATTGACTGGAGTACCCTGCAAATCTCCCCCCAAATTGTCAAGTAAAAGTAAATTAAAGTACTATATTACATGATCCTCTTAATTCTGCAGAATTCTTCTGTGCATAGTCCATGGTTTTCATGATGGCAGATTCATCATAAAAGAGAAGCAAGTTGATTGCAATTCAGAAATCTTTTTATTTGATTATTTGTGAGATTTTAGTTACTGTGATTTATTCAAATTAGGAATATTTTAACCTGGAAACTGGAGTTTCCAGCATAAGTAGGTATGCATTATTATACAAAATTATATTAGAGTCGTGTCCCAAGAGTTCATGTGTTTTCTCCCGTAGTTATATAATTTTATTTTTAGTCGAAAAGTCGTAGGGACTAAAGTAAAAAATTATTCTACCAAGAGAAAGAAGTGGATATGTGTATTTGTTTGTGGAGCACCAAAGAAAACACAATCCACATTTTTCCACGCAAAAGACGCACAAAAACACAAATGAAAGCAATGTTTTGTTAGATGGTAACAAAAACAAAAAAAGAAGAAAGGATCGATGGGGCTGAATTTAATTCTTTTTAAAATTTCTCGTCCATTTTTTCTTTTTGCGGTTGTTGGGTGCCAAAATAAAACACTTCGAGGCAGGATGAAACGGAAATATATAAAAAGCAAAAAGAAAATCCGCCCATCATCAACTTTCTTTCTTTTCTTTTTTTGAATATAAAAATGTCCCACGCACTTTTTCTTTTCTTTGCCCGCAATCAGACGCGTATCTCGTTGAACATTCACCGCGATAAAAATACAACGCACCTTTTTTCTTCTCAAAAAAAAAACTTTTTTGAGTCTCACGGGAAATATTTCTTCCTCGGGGGGGAAAAAGGGGATGACGCATAACAAAACAACAACGAACGAGGTTGAAATACACCAACAAATTTTGGGAACGCTCACGACGATGAGAGAAGTAACTTTTACACGTATATCGCATCACAATCCACTTGGCGTCGGAATAAAAATAAAAGACCGCTTCTTTCTTTTCTTTTTTTTTCTTCTTCTCAAGCCTGGTAACTCCAAGTTCTACTCGATTTTTTCCGACACCGGTCCGAACCAGAGCCAGCTTTTTGTCAACTTTTTTTCTCTCTCTTTCTCTCACTTTTCTTCTGAAAACCGTCAGATCTCGGATGCATACACATGTATCACGAAAAAATTCTTCTCCACACGAGGCCCGGATTCCGACGTTGCTTCAATTATTATACGCGTCTCATCATCGCAAAGAAGTTTTTTTTTTGAGTGATTGAAAATGAAGAAAAAAGAACGATTTGGGGTTGGGGAGAGGCCAATTGAAGAATATTCAAGAGCTTTGCCGCGACCCCGAATTTAAATATTACAAACGTCGATGAATAACATTTCTTTTCGAATCAAATCAAAAATTGCTAGCTGCACACGCAATACTGCATTCCGCACGACGACGACACCGAAGGCCCTTATTGCACGCGTCAGTCAGTCAAAAAAACAAACACGCAAAATGACAAACAAACGAAACAATGTACTTGCTTTACCCCCCGTCCTTTCACAACGGTTTTCAGAGCGTTTAGTGAACTTCGTAAAGAGTAACGCAAAATACACCTTAGCTTTGGCTTTAAAAGATGCTCTTCTTATACCAGCTCCCTATAAAATTGAATGTAATGATTCAACTTTGCGCAAATAATCCGCGTTTGACACTATTTGAATGAAAATTGCAGATTATAAGCATGCCGAAAAATTGATGAAACCAAGAGTGAAAATGTGCTCGATGTAAAATTGTTGGAACATTAGCACAATAAATAAAAATTCGAGATTGCATCTTAATAATATTTGAAATTACGAGATGATCATTGAAAAAAAAACTATCGAAACAATTTTTTTTAATCTGGTCGAGAAAAAAATTGAATTTTTTGTAAACATTTCGATTTATTAGTTTTTTGATTATATGACGCAAAAACTAAAATATTTGTAAATTTCCAAGAGATATTTAAAAACCTGAATAAATACAGAAGGGTCTCACGAAATCCATCATCGCAGCAATGAAGAAAATTTGCAAAATCAAAGCAACTCGTCGCAGAACATTTTAGACACACTTCGCTGCTTCCTAATAATATACTGTAAAGCTTCGTTATATTGTAAGTAGATTTCACTGTTGACAAATTGTGAATTGACAACTTGTATAATTTTAGTACCAATGTATACTTCATATAATTTTTCCCTAACATGAACGAAATGGGGGGCAGGAAAGTGTTGCCAAAAGTCTCGCAAATCACTTGAAGCATTTCTCATTGCGTTTTATGTGGAATCGAAACCGAAATTTTCTACGAGAAGAATATGGTCGAGGGATACAAATTGAATGTAATGATTCAACTTTGCGCAAATTATCCGCATTTGACACTATTTGAGTGAAAATTGCAGATTATAAGCATGCCGAAAAATTGACGAAACCGAAAGTGAAAATATGCTCGATGTAAAATTGCTGGAACATCAGCACACCAAATCAAAATTCGAGATTGCATCTTAATGATATTTGAAATTAAGAGATGATCCTTGGAAAAAAACTATCGAAACATTTCTTTTTATCTGGTCGAAGGAAAAATTGCATGTTTGAGTAAACATTTCGATTTATTATTTTTGCGATCATATGACGCAAAAACTAAAATATTTTTAAATTCCAAGACAAATTCAAGAACCTATAAATAAATGCAGGAAAATTTGAAGGGTCTCACGAAATCCATCATCGCAGCAATGAAGAAAATTTGCAAAATCAAAGCAACTCGTCGCAGAACATTTTAGACACACTTCGCGCCTCCCCCATTTTTTTTTCGGACACACAACACCACAAAAAAAAACAAATATTGGTTGGCAATTCTCTCTCTTTTTTTCGTATCTTTTTTTTTTCTCGGGGCGGGCATTCTTTGAAATTCCAACTGATATCGACTCTCCCCGGGGACAAAGCTAGAGACGTCCGCCGGTACTAACGACGCCCTCCACCTTATTTCCTTTTGTCTTCTTCGCCTCCTCTCCAAAAAAAGGGGCGCCGCACGCACCGGCGTCCCCCGAAAAATTAAAATTAAGCAACGCGGATCCTTTTCTTTTTTTTCCTCATCCTCCCCTTACACAATACACGCACAGAGCCCAATTTTCAAAATTCCTCGCCGCGCTGACTAGGCTGAATTTCAAAAATCCTCGTAATAAATAACACAGCGCGAGGAAAAATAAAATAAAATAAAACGGAAGGAGGAGCAACAGGAGGAGGAGCTATAGACAGAGGACCACACCCACTCTCAGCAGTGTCCTAGCACAATTGAGCGCGTTTCAAATGAGATAACCCTCATTTATTTTACTGATGATGAAATATTGGCAGCAATTTTCTTTTTCAACAACAAACAACAACATGAAAAAACTGCTGCAACCACTCAGTATCCCTGAATATTACCATTGGGTCATGTTTATGAGTCGGCGCTCTTTTGAGTCTGCGCTCATTTGAGCACGCGCTCCTTTGAACCCGCGCTCATTTGAGCACGCGCTCCTTTGAACCCGCGCTCAATTGTGCAATTACACCACAAGCTTCGTCACATGTCAAGAGAGAGGTTTAAGAAGAAGCACGCAATAAGACACCCAATTTCTTTTTTTGTTTCATCCTCTCCCTCTCCACTGCATTTTTTTCAAGGTATTAAATTAAATGAATTGATAACTTGCGGGGGGTGTGTCTAAAACGGCGTCTTTTTGAACACGGGGTTCACAAAGGACGCCACTAGGGACGGCTCGTGGAATGCTCGATACCGGATGCAGAGGAAGGCGGACAAGAGGCACGAGACGATGAGGATGGCCAGGAGGACGATGAGTGTCGCCGCAAAGCCCGGCGTGCTCATGCAAATGAGCCCGTCGTCGCCGCCGCCGCGAACCGGCACCACCAGCATCGTCGTGTTGTCGCCCAGACTCTCGAGCGCGAAGCTCAGGTCGCCGCTGGACACGACCTGAATGACCCGGTTCAAGCCGACTTCTTCAATCTCCGCCTTGGTCGGTCTCTCTTCTTCCTCTTCTTCCTCCTCATCATCTTCTTGTTGATCTTCAGCATTTTTGTCTTGTTGCTGCTGCTGCTGGTCGATGGCACGTCGAGAACGGCTGTTGCTGGTCTTGGGCTCGGCGGAGGACGGCGCGGCGGCGGCGGCGGGAGCAGCAGGAGCAGCGGCGGCGCCGGCGGAGACGTACTTGACGTCGGTGGCGTCCGCGTCGGAGCGTTCGTAGGATCCCGAGCCGCTCTGTGAGGGTTGTCTGGGCTCTATGCCGTAGCCGCCGCATTGGTCGGGGCAGCGGTACCTGCAGATCTGGATGGTGCACTGGAAGTGGACTTCCATGGAGTCAGGGAACTTGAAGGCCTGCAAAAAATAAAATAAAATTAAAACATGGATATTAACACAAAATAAACATAAAATATTAATTTTTTTGTCTACATACAGTACATGAACAACACCTGGCTTAATTTCATTCATTTCAGTCAAATCAGTTTCTAAAACAGGAAATGGAAAAATTATATGAAGTGCATTGGTACTGGATATTAACACAAAATAAACATAAAATATTAATTTTGTTCTCTATACATTATAAAGAAACAACAACTGGCTTAATTTCATACATTTAAGTCAAATCAGTTTCTAAAACAGGAAATGGAAAAATTATATGAAGTACATTGGTACTGGATATTAACACAAAATAAACATAAAATATTAATTTTTTTGTCTATACATAGGAAGACATAGGGTATTAATTTTTTTTGTCTACACACAGGAACAACAGCTGGTTTAATTTCATACATTTCAGTCAAATCAGTTTCAAAAACAGGAAATGGAAAAATTATATGAAGTACATTGGTACTGGATATTAAAACAAAATAAACATAAAATATTAATTTTGTTGTCTACATACATGAACAACACCTGGCTTAATTTCATTTATTTCAGTCAAATCAGTTTCAAAAACAGGAAATGGAAAAATTATATGAAGTACATTGGTACTGGATATTAACACAAAATAAACATAAAATATTAATTTTTTCGTCTATACATAGGAAGACATAAGGTATTAATTTTTTGTCTACATACATGAACAACAGCTGGCGTAATTTCATTCATTTCAGTCAAATCAGTTTCAAAAACAGGAAAGGGAAAAATTATATGAAGTATACATTGGTACTAAAATTATACAAGTTGTCAATTCACAATTTGTCAACAGTGAAATCTACTTACAATATAACGAAGCTTTACAGTATATTATTAGGAAGCAGCGAAATCCGGTATAAAAAAAAGAATTTCGTTACAAAAGAAACTTGATTAAAATTGCATTTATTTTTTCATCAGGCATCTGAAAATCAGAAGTCCTTGCAATCGAGTATATTCGTTATAACGAGGTTTGTTGTGAGTACGCACGAGATTCTACGACTGTGTATATACCGTATACAGTGAAATCTACTTACATTTGAAATTCCACTTGAAAAATTTTGAAAATTAAACTAAAATTTTTATTTTTGAAATTCCACTTGAAGAAATTCTTGATGTTCAACTCAAAATTCGGCTTCAACAAGTTTTTAAAATTCGACTAAAAAAAAACTCTCGAAATTAAACTAAAAAAATGATGTTTGAAATTCCACTTGAAAAAATTCTGAAAATTAACTAAAAATTTTTTTTAAATCCCACTTAAAGAAATTCTTGACGTTCAACTCAAAATTCGGCTTCTAGAAGTTTTTAAAATTCGACTCGAAAAAATTCTCGAAATTAAACTAAAAAAATTGTGTTTGAAATTCCACTTTCTAAAAATTAGACTAATTTTTTTTTAATTCCACTTGAAGAAATTCTTGATGTTAAGCTCAAAATCCGGCTTCAAGAAGTTTTTACAATTCGACTCGAAAAAATTCTCGAAATTACACTTTACAAAATGTTGTTTGAAATTCCACTTGAAAAAATACTAAAAATTAAACTTTAAAATAAATTGTTTGAAATCCCCATTCGAAGAAATTCTTGGTTTTCAACTCCAAAAAAGTTCCACTGATGCATCGTTATTAGTATTATTATTATTATTATTATCAATATTTCATTGTTACATTATTTTTTATTTATTAAAAGACAGTAATATTATCATGAGGATATTATTATTATTATTATTATTATTATTATTATTATTATTATTATCATCAATATATCATTTTTAATTTATTAAAATACAGTAATATTATCATGAGGATAATTATTTCAGTTTGGCGATGATGGCTGTACCTGGAAGTGGGCATAGCTGAGCACGGAGGCAGACGCGCCAAAGTTCTTGATCTTGGTGAACCTGGACATGAGCTTGGGCCGGGTGACGCAGCCTCGCTGGTCCACCAGTTGGATCGGCGCCCGTTTCCCGTCGTGGGCCATGCAGTTCCGCACCAGCATGTCGAACTTGTTGTCGTCGTCCTTGATGGCCAGCACCATCGTCATCGTCTGGCCGATCTTGACCAGGCCGCTGACCTCGGAGGCCCACGGTCCCTTGCCGACCTGGATCTGCATCCAGCAGCCCACGTTGTCGCCGGCAAAGTCCGCGCGGACCACGTCCAACATGTCCACGGGGAACGGACGGAAAGTGACGGCCTTTTCGTACTGGTCGTGCCACGTGCACCGCAACTTCCGAGCGACGTCCCACACTTCTTGAACCTTTATTTTATTCATTCATTGTCATTTGCAATTTTTTTTTCAATTTTTTTTTTGGACGGGGAGGAAGGAAGGAAGAGAAAAAATTGCATCATCATCATCATCATCAGGGATATAATGAATCAATCAATTCCTCATTATATTATATTCTTCGAAATTATATACGCGCTGCAAAACCCGCTCCAAAATTATTCCTGAATTTTGGTCAGCCAGAAAAAATAATAAGAAATGATCCTGAAAAATATTCTTCAATTTAGTTTTGAGGAAACAAAAAAATCTTGATGAATTGTCAACATTTTAGTATGATTTCCGTTTTTTTAATCATTGCTGAAAATTTCGGAAACATTATATTTGCACATGGCTAAAAATACTTATTTTTTGTTTATATATAGGAACAACAGCTGGCTTAATTTCATACATTTCAGTCAAATCCGTTTCAAAAACAGAAAATGAATAAATTACATGAAGTACATTTTGCACTAAAATTACAAGTTGTCATTCACACTTCCTGCACCTGTTTTGTTTCTTATTTGCACTTTTATGAGAAGGAAAATAGCAAATATTTGCATCAGGAATGACACATTGCAGCATTTCTGAAAAACAAAAGAAAGGTTTACTACTAGAGTTTTTGCTTTTTGGTCTGCCATTTTAAAATTCAGAGGAGCTGAAAATTAAAGCTTTTTTTCAACACAAAAAATAAGACCTCATTCAGTCTAAGTTACAGCATAAATTTCAATGAGTCTTGATCAGTTTCAAAAATAGGAAATGTATCCCCAA
This sequence comes from Notodromas monacha, assembly GCA_905338405.1. Taxonomy (NCBI): domain Eukaryota; kingdom Metazoa; phylum Arthropoda; class Ostracoda; order Podocopida; family Cyprididae; genus Notodromas; species Notodromas monacha. Next base: position 22,459 of record CAJPEX010003600.1, read on the forward strand.
AGAAAATATCTTGAAATGGTTTGGACCGAAATTTGTAATTCTTCATTGACAAAAATAATAAATTCACCAACTGAAAGAATATACAGGATTTATTAATAATAAAAGCTTAATATCACTATAATGCTTGTCTTAAAAACTCAAAAGCATAAGTACGGGTATATTTAATAAGCAAAATTTAATGACAATGTTACATTTAATGACAAAAATAAATGTGAATACAACACAGTATAAGGAATGTATTTAGAATAATGTACACATTTAATTAAAATAAGGCATTCAATTACAAAAACACATTTAGTTGAGAAAAAAAAGTTTTTGAATGCATAACTGTATTATAATTCAGGACAAATAATCATTTGTCACGATCCCTGAATACGAACCTGGTGGTCGTATTGCACAACAATGGTGTTCTCGAAAAAGGCGCCAAATCCTCCGGGGTTGGGACCATAGCGACCATTTGGTGCATCACCAACTGTTCCACAAGATCCACTGCTGATGTCAAAGTTGGCAGATGTTCTTCCAAGACCAGCAGGCAAATGAACGCAGTTGGGGTCAGAGTAGTAACCTATTTGAAAAAAACACAAAAAATTCAAATTCTCATACATTTTGAAATAATTATAGGCAAAAAAAAATTGGGCGCAGTATTTTGTGAAAGATGCGCGACCAAATATTTTTTTTTCAATCTCAGGATTCGCATGATTCATTAAAATAAATTGCACTTCCTTCTTCCAGGTGGAGACAATAAAATATTGGAAAGCGATTAATTTCCTGTCGCCATTTCCCAGATGGCCTCACATATAGAGAAAGCCTCTTCTTCAGCATACGCAAAATAAGAGAGAAGAATTGCCAAATTTTCAAGTAACTTATTGCTTGAGAGGTGCGCAATAATTTTTCTGTGCGAAACCGAAAATAATCACAACTTTCTAAACATTTCACGTCAAGCAGGCATTTCACTCCATTTTCTGATGCTCGAAAGCTCAGATTCAGTGAAATGGGCAATTTTTGGTCTCATTTACAAAGCATAAACATTTTTTAAAATCCGCGAAAAGAATTTTTAAAATTCCTATTTCAGGGTTCAATTTACAGCAGTCAAGTTTATTGTCAACAGGAGTGTCTAAAAATTACTTCAGGGTATATTCAAAAAAATATTCTTTTAAAATTCCAAAGCTGTAGAATATGAATAAAAAACAAAATATTTTTTAAAAATTTTTTAGGCATACCTTTGCTGAAGACGATTCCATAGAAGGGCTTGTCAAACTGAATGTGGACCTTCATGAGATTCCGCTCGCACTTGACATCCAAAGCGACGATCTTGGGCATGTCCGGCTGGGCCAGGGGCCAGGCGTCGGCTGGGCCAGCTCCAACTGGTCCAGCATCTGGGCGACCCTTGGGCTGTGGCACTCCCTGAAAAAAAATACATTAATCATAATGTTTTTCAGCTCAATCACTGCATACAAAAATGAAATGAAATTTCTGGACATTTGATTGGTATATTGGAAGAATTCCACATGCAATGCACCAAAATGGGAGAATTCAACTTATGGACAAAATTTGAATTTCAGGGTTGAAGTGTCCTAAGAAATTATATTTATACAATAAAGTATAGCATTAAACATATTAGTGCAATTACATTCAGTGTTGCCATTGAATTATTATTATTATTATTGTATTTATCAAAGTTCTGAATTTTGTAGCACAAATCTAATTTGCTGAAAAAAATAGACAACAAAAAATAAAATAGCCCAAGAATTTTGCTTTGCAATCATCACCTTGAGTAGTTTAAATTCGTCCAATTAGAGTGTGTGGGAAAATCTTGAATTTTTTTGCTTCCTTTATTTTTGGTGATTAATTAAAAAAAGTGACTGCATTACAATTTTTTCATGCATTGGCTAGAAATATTATTGGATGTTGGGAGCATGATATTTTCAAGATTAAATGGCATCTCTTCAAAGTTTGCATGAAATTTTCCCTGAAGTAAAGCTGTGTGTCAAGAATTTTTGTTTTATTTTCTGATTTATTTGGCAGAAAATGATCGGATGAAATGGATGAATGCTTGATTTTTAGGAATCAGAGAAATACGTTCACAAGTTTCCTCATTATGTTGGCAATGGCAGCAAAAAGAGTTTCATCAAGTTGTTTTTTTACATGGATTTCCTTTTTACTTCTGCAGCACATTTGGATTTTTCCATCCTTTCTTCTCAGATCACTTCCACAATCATAGGATAATTTGGAAAATATCATTCATCTATTTTGTATTCGATTTTGTGCAGCAGTACTTCATCACTTCTGGGGGATTGTGTAATACAATTGTGATACTGATGCTTTCAATATTACATAACTTTGCCTCACTATCTTCCCTGTGCAAATCTTTTCTAATCATGGAAAGACATTGTCATCAATTCTCTTCTTGAAAAATGTTCATCTTAAAAATGAAAACTTCCCCCCATAGCAGTATACAAAGTTCCCTCCTGCATGTCCATATTTGCTATTACATTTGGTACAACATTAAATTGAGAAAAAAGTTCCCTTTCAAACTTTTCATGCACAGTATTTTTGCTTCCAGTATCATGAACAAAGTGAATGGAAGACTTACCTGGGGGATGGCATATTGGGCAAAGTTGTTGGAAGGTGCTTGGACTGGTCCTGCTTGAACTCTTGGTGGTGCTTGAGGTTGGGGCCTATAGGCAACCTGTTGTGGGCCTCCAACAATGGGTCTGCGGTATTGCTGTTGCACTGGCAAAGCACCCCTTGGGCTACCTGGGTTCAGGGGCCTGATGTTCACTGGGCCATTCCTGATGTTCTTATTTGGCTGAGGAATCAGGACCTGTGTGCATAAGAATACACACAAAACAACAGGGGATTAGAAAACAGTGGCTCAGAAAAAAAAAACTCTTAGAGAATCAATATAAATACTAAATTGAGCTATTTTCAATTATTTAGAATGTTGTTTGGCTGCATTGGGAATTTGGGATACATTGATCAATGAAAAGTATTTTTGGAAAAAATATCAATTATGAATTCAAAAATGATCTGCATTTGTCTCTATGGTTTTGTGCTTTGGAGCAGGTGTTCCAAAATTTTGCAAAACTTTGATGACAATAATCCCCAATAAATAAGTTTGTTGAACTGGGATTGGGAAGTCTTTTTTTTTGTGATGAGATCTGTTTCAGCATTTACTCTATGGGATTGAGAGATAAGTTTATTTTTCTGATGCATTTCTTTCAATATGGTAAATTTGTTTTTGAGAGCTTTTACTGTGTTGTAGAAAAAAAAAACCCCACCTGTGATGGGTGCACTTGGCGCNAACCCCACCTGTGATGGGTGCACTTGGCGCAGGTTCACTGGTGCAGGGATGCCATGCTGTGGTCCTAAAGAGTACCCCTGTGGTGGTCTATTGGAACCCAGTGACTGTTGAGGTGGTCCAGCGTTATAGCCCTGTGGTGGTGGTGGTGGAGGTGGTCCAGCGTTGTAGCCCTGTGAAGGCGCTACCACCCTCGATTCATGGCGATGGTCCTCGAGTGCCAGGTTATCAGGCACCACCTTGTGGTTCACGTGGATGTGCACGTGTTCGTGACCATCGCGGTCCTGCGCAGAGTCCTGCACGGCCTTTGGTTCCTCTGGTTTCTCCCCGTTGGACAGTGGTACCCCCATGATGACAGTGGTCTCATCTGCCTGGCCTCCACGACCCTTATTGGCCTTCTCATCTTGCGCCAGCACCACCTGGAAGAAAAGGAAAAGAAAAAAAAATTGAGTTCATGTCATGACATTCCACAATGGTTGGTGCTCAGTCAGGCTTTTCTGACACACAGAAATGCCCTCAGTAATTATTGGCAGGCAAAAAACTAGGCCACAGAAGGAAAAATATTCGCGTTAACTCAATTATCTCTCCCTCTCTCTCTCTCTCCCTGGCCACCCACCAAAACAAGCTGCTTTGCCCCTCCCACTTACTGACCACCACCTCAAACATCTCATTTTCTTGTTGAAGGAGAATCATATAATTGGTGTTCCCTCAGGCGCACAAACCCCCCCCCCCCCCCCAAACACACACAGAAAAAAAGCAGAGATTCCTCAAGAGAAATCCTGTGTGACCAATTTTTTTTTAGGAAACTTCCTAGTTTTTTTTTTTTTTTTTTTTAAACATGAAAAGTGAAGAAGTTGACCCCTTGAAATTTAGAAACAGAAACCATGCAATTTTGCAAATGGGAAACTTCTTGGAATTATTTTGTGAGTGAGGCAAAAAAAATTGGGTTTGATTTGAAAATTTTGAAAGCCTGCAATTGCTTAACAAAATGTATCAATCAATCAATTGATGGAAATTAATGTATTTTGTAAGTGAGGCAGATAATGGGGTATAATTTGACAGGAATAAAAATATGATGGAAGTTGCAAAACTGAACTTGCTTCAACAAAGATGTAAATCATTTCATGAAAACTTCTTGAAATTATTTTTGTGAGTAAGGCAGGAAATGGGGTATAATTTGACAGAAAAATTAATGGCATTTGAAAGAATGAACTCGCTTTCCCAAAATTGTCAATCATTTCATGAAAAACATCTTGAAACTATTCTATAAGATGGGAATACTTTAATGTATTGATGAGGAATTCATCTATTGAACTGATGAGGAATTTCCTTTGAATGAGAGTTTTCTGTAGTTTTTACTGCATTTTGCGAGAAGACTTTACATTCTTCTTCTGAAAGTTGGAAATATTTTAATGCCACATTTAATTCATGAGAGGTTTTCTTCGCATAAAAGATTCCTGCGGTTTTTACTCTATTTTGCCAAAAGAATGGAATTCAGTGAAAGGAAAACAGCAGGATGAGGAGGGAAAACCGAATGTTGTACTTAGGGGGTGAAATCGACAGCAATTTTGCGACTGAATCAAAGCAACAGCACCCACCAAAAAAATAAAATAAAAAATACCACAAAAATCTCCCTCGAGAAATTATCTTGTCAAAGCCTGGGATTTTCCTCCCTTTTCCTTGTGCAAAACAGCACCAACAACAACCCAGCAAGAAGAAAAAAAAAAATGTGATGTGTGGTTGAGGACATTCCGTCTTCATATTCGGCTGCAATAAGTTGGCAAGCAAAAACAAAAACACACGAGAGTCTCGTTTGCTGGGGCAGGAAACCAGTCATTTCGCCCACCCAAACGACCACACCTCACTGCCCTCAACTGGGGTGGGGTTCAATTAACCCGCCACACGCTGCCCTGACACAGAATCCCTGCATTCAAATGGGGA
>CAJPEX010003601.1:5549-27672 GCA_905338405.1 Notodromas monacha
AAAAAGAAAAAAAAAAAAAGGACAGAGGTGCTGCCGTGGGATCAAATCGCATCCCACACGCGGGCTTATGAATGCCATCACACGCTCCCCGCATCCGATCAGCTCGCAATCCCAGCCGCTCGTCAGCAGTTGATACCCCCATTGCTCCTGCCAGCCGAGGGGCTACTCCACATTCGCGTCAGCCCTTCAACCAAATTGCCCATCTACCTAAGCCAGGCTTCGCAGATACAGTGAAACCTCATTATAAAGAAAAATTTGCTACATCAAGATCAATGATTTCTAGCAAATTTCAGACTGCAATTTTATTGAAAATGGGAATACATACTTTGAAATGCTTCTAAAACACAGAAGACCTAGCATATTTAGTGATTACCTCTGATGAAATGAAGAGAAATCCATTAATATAAAAAGTACTCTCCTTTAAATAAACAAACTTTTGTACTGGAGTATTGCTGGTCATGAAAAATGAAAACAAAATTACATATGGTAAACATGCTCAATTTCCTTCTCAATCAACTTATCCACTCATGGCGCTTCCCAAAATAGAGGAACATTCTTCTAACGTACTGTTTATTTGAGAAAGGCATATTATAAAATGGATGAGCTAAAGAATTTCAACAAATATGTCCTGTTGTGTATTTTTTGGATGTCAAGTTTTCTTTGCATAAAGATTTGTTGATAAAGTTGTAATGCAGCATCTTTTAATTTTTCAACAATTTCTGCTATTTCTTGAGTAATCCCTATATGGGCTGTGCACAGAATCATGGCAAAAATTTGTAATAATGAAATAACAGCCTAAAATTACTTTGTTATAACAAAATTTTTATAACATTATGCCTATTGGAAACTGCCAGGACCAAGAATAAACTTTGTTATAAAAAGATTCATGGTAACAGAATTCTACTGTAACAGAATACAATTATCATTTCTTAAGATGAACGACTGCAGTAGTGACCTTGTAGGTGGGCACACTGCAATGACTTTCATGGGACTCACAATTTAAAGTTTACAGGTAGACTTTCCCTTCCCTACAACCAGTTTCTCTGCATAACAAATTGTATTTGATGGATTCACTGCCAACAAAATAGTTTCTCTGCCCATTTCATAGGGGTTTAGGGACTCACAATTTAAAGTTTACAGGTAGACTTTCCCTTCCCTACAACCAGTTTCTCTGCATAACAAATTGTATTTGATGGATTCACTGCCAACAAAATAGTTTCTCTGCCCATTTCATAGGGGTTTTCTACAATAATTTTCTGTCTCTCCCAACCACATTTTGTTTTCTGGTTCCCTGAATTTTGTTGTACAGAGGGAGAGAGAGAGAGTCTACCTGTAAGACCGCAATGAATATTTCATTTAGGGTTGTTCTATTTGTTGAGTGTACAGGTGGTACCTTGCAATTTGACCCTAATCTGTTGCAATCCTAGGGTTGAATTTTGAGACAATCTGTGAAATTTAAAAATGCAAAAAAAATTGGCCAAAGTGGGTCAAATTGTGGGGGCAAGGGTTCAATTGCAAGTCAACCACCCTGCAAATTTGACCATTGAATTGTGGGATGATAAAATTGCAAGGTACCACCTGGATCACACAATATTTTGTCACAGGATTGGTTAATGTAGGTTGACACTATACAAGTCCACTCATCCTACAACAGTTTTGTCTGCAAAAAAAAATGCTTTTTTGGTTCCACAGGATTCTTTCCCTGTTCCAAGGGTTTTCTACAACAAAATACTGTACCCTCTACAGAGAATTTATTCTGGTCCCTTGCGTTTTGTTGCAGACAGTCCACCTGCATTAGGAACAATTTTGGAAGAGTTCAGACTTGTACAAAGAGGAATTACAAATTCAGTCAAACTCCAAGGGACCAACAAAAAAAGGATTTTTTGAGTTGATGGAAACTAATGTTGAATGAATGTTGAAAACATAAAAAAATCACAGGAAGAAATATTTTCCTCAAATTTTCAAGGTTGGTTATACACATAATTCTTTAGTGAACATTTTAAATGTAACCACAAAGTACTGTAATTTCTCAACCAAGAAAAAGCTTCACAAACTTCGCTGAAACAGCAAGGAGGAGCTTTCAAGGTTGGTTACACATAATTCTTCAGAGAATATTTCAAATGTAACCACAAAGTACTGTAATTTCTCAACCAAGAAAAAGCCTTGCAAACTTCAATAAAACAGCAAGGAGATTCCTAATCAATATTCTCCCTAATCCTGTCAACACAAAAAAATGCGTTCCAAAGAATTAGAAAAGAGTACTGGATATGCATAGAATTAAGATCGCAGGGAAGCAGATCCTGCTTCGGAGTGCCCCACGCCGATGACAAGCACCCGTTCGTTCATATTTCGGATTTGCTTTCTCGCTTTTCTCCCAAAAAAAAAAGAAGAAAAGAAAACACCCATGAAGTAAGATCACGAGTGAAAAAACCCCCCGAGTTTCTCCACTTCCCGCAGAGGATAACATACTCTTTGGCGTACCCCAAGAAGAACAGGAAGGAAGTGAAAAAAAGGAACAGAGCGGCTTCTTCCGGAAGCGAGGCGGAAACGGTGGGGGCCTCAGCCGCGTGACGTTCGGCAGACGGATCAGCAGCCGAAAACCATCGCAGATCCGTGCTGAGTGACACTCCTGGTGGAGGGGGCAAGGGCCAAAACCCCTAACCCACCCAAAAACAGGGATGCCCAAAGCCATTTTGCCAAACAGATTGGATTGAATACAGTGCAGTAATCCCTATATGGCCCTTGCTCAGAATCAGGGTAAAACATAACAGGTAAAAATAGGTTTGTCAAAACTAGATTTTTACAAACAAGGCTCCCATGAAGAAACTGGTTAGAAAAATTGTAACACAGTAAGATTTGTCATAACATAATATCGCAGCAACAGGATAGAATTTACCTAAGACAACAAGAAGCATGGATGATAAATTAATTTTTGCAACACAGTTGGTCCTCAAAAAACTAAACTGATTCACCTCCTGGCTTAATCTTGTGATGCAAAACAGTGAAACAATATAAGTACTTCACTTCATGCTTCCATATGAAAACATCAATTTGTTCCATGGTGAAACAAAACTTCAACTCAAAAATGCTTAAATTTTTACCAAGAAAATTTTCAAAAATCTAAGACACAAAAAATGCCAGGCAGTTATTTATTTTTCAAGTTAGACAAGAAATTTTTGCAAATGCTTTTGACACCTGCATGACAACAGGGATTTTTGCCAAAAATGCTTGGTTTGACCCAGCAAACATTTCAAAAGTGGCAGTTCGGCATGGAAAACTACATGCAGAATAAAAATTATATTGCAAAATTTTCTTTTTTTGCAAAAAAAATTGTATTGAAAACGTTTTTGTTATACAGTACTAATATTGAATCAATCAGTTGCCAGGTGGTGGCATCAGAATAACTCAACTGTTATTCAAATGCACTTTGAACCTCTTCAAATTGAAAAATTTTGAGTCAAGCCACTGTTATGAAAAAAAGCTTTATATCAAAATTAGAGCCAAATGGTAGAACCCTCATTCAAAAAACTAGATGAAATTGAAATGGTCTTCATGCCCTTCACAAAGGAATAAGGCATCTTTCAACAGGTAGGACATCTAAGAATATTGAGCTGTTCTCATAAATTGGCCAGAAAACAATTTTCATTGATTAACCTTATTCACAAATGCTTGATTCTAAAATTTGTTCCATGGTGAAAAAAAACTTCAACTCAAAATGCTTGTATTTTTGCCAATGAAATTTTCATAAATCTGAGATTCAAAGAATGCCAGGCAGTTATTTATTTTTCAAGTTAGACAAGGACGGTTTGCAAATATAAAGAGGCAACATTCTGCAGCTCAAAAACCCAAATTCAAGCAAAATACCTCTAATATTGACTTAGAGAGGTTAAAATATAATTTTTAACAATTAACAATTGGAAAATTATTTCCACCATTCCATCAAAAGCCTGCACTGAAATTGCTCATGAAGTAAAAGGGGAACTCAGCATGTAAAAAAAAAAAATCACATGTTAAAAAAAAAAAATCGAATAAATTACGAGTGGCAACACTGGGGAAATCGGGCGCCTGGTTTCATGGGAGCCACTTGATTCCCGAATCCTCTCAACCCTGCAACTACCCCGGTTTTATTCCTCATCTCCTGTCAAAGCGAGTGATACATGTTATTCCTCTCCTCTCACCATTTCCTTATTTCGCCCCCCTTTCCCCTCCCAAAACGCGCCAAGCTTATTATTTATCTTCCTGGTCCAACCCGGAAGGTAGCACCAGAAGGCTGCCCACTCGGTTGCTGCTTCAAAGCGAGAATAAAAGTATTTCAACGCGAGGTATTAAAAAAAGAAAAGAAAAAAAATGCGGCAAGGGTGAGGAAATGATTTTTTCCCCACTCAGCACCATTATCACATGCTAAAATAATGAGGACAACGTGAACTCAATACTTTTCGTTAAGAGTAATTTGAAAGAATTAATGGCTAAGAAAACTGATCAGCGATAAATTTGTGAACATATACAGAAAAATACTGTACTGTAGTAATAATTTTTTTGAACAAGTGAAATCTCTCTCTTTCTACAACAAAATCCGAGAGACCATAGTAAAAATCGTTGCTGTAGGAACTTTGCTGTAGAGAATGCTTTCAACAAGGAGAGAGAACCCAACAGTACCAAAAACAAAATTCGTTATACAGAGAATATTGTCGTCTGTATACATAAGTACACTGTTAACTATTACTTTTCGTTCTTCAATGGATCTTGCAGAGCTTTGTCAAAAATACATAAAAATTAGGATCCAACATAATTCAACTGTTGAAAAAATATAATTACAGTGAGATCCCCACATGCAGACACCTCAACATGGGGACAATTTGATATAGCGACATTTATTTTTCAATATAAAAAAATCATAAAAAGGCCCAACATAGGGACACTGACTCAACATCAAGGACATTGCATGATAAAATTGCTTATACATTTTTTAAAAGGTGACTTTCATTAGGCTTAATTGCAAGAAACAGATATTTCCAACCCTAAGATCTATGCAAGAAAAATTCTTTGGTACTTTTCCCATCCATTCAGTTAATTAAAAAAATTACCTATAGCACAGATAGACTTCCTTCTCTGTTTGTGACTTGGATGTTATTTTTACAGATGCCAACGTTTCAATGAACTGTACAGCGGTATACTATTCAATGCTCCAAATGTTCTTATTGGGTTGAAAACATATTCACTGAATCAAATTCAAGTGAAAATTTTTTTTTTATGGAATTCTGAAGAATATTTCTTCCCTGAAACACCAATTAAAAATTATATAATGTAAGTTTATGGGAAAACAAGACTCAACTTTGGGACACTCTTGATGCACCAACATGTACACATCTGGGCATCTCACTGTACTGTACAGCAAATTTGTTGTAAAATTATTCAAAAGTTAAAAATTAAAACCAATTAGTGCTCTTGAAAATCCAAAATTTTCATTTTCATCAGTTGAAGAACTAGTATGCTTGTAATTTTTATTTTAATGCTGACAATTATTCAACTGCTAAAAATGAAAAATAAAAACCAACTAGTGCTTTTGAAAATCCAAACTTTGCAATTCCATCAATATTGAAGAAATCTTATGGCTGTATTTTTTCAAACGTTGACATGTTTTCGGTCTGCAAGTACTGGAGCCAATCGGCGCTTCACAAAACCCCTCTCTCTCTCTCTCTCTCTCCCGCCAACTCATCTGAAGTTACCGCCCACAAGGCAGCCGCCTTCAAGCCAATCACCACCGAGAATAAATAATAAATAAACAAAAAGGGGGAGGGGAAAAACGGACGGAATAAAGACACCACATGCCTAGTCCCGCACTGCGTCGTGTCCCGCGAAGTAGATTGCGTCAAAGAGACATATGCTCTTGATGATCTCAAGAACAGCAGCCACTTTTTCTCTCATGATGGGCTTTTTATCCCGTCTTTTATGTGTGTGTGTGTGGGGGGGGAGGGAACTGAAATGTGGCGTGGGGGGGTTGGGGGCATCATTCGTTGACAAATGCAAGCGAACCCAACAGCGCAAAAAATTGATAACGGAAGGAATCTCCCAAGGATTTAATCCAATCACTTCTCAACCAAAACTGACTATGAGCAGTGTTCCCCAACCTTTTTGAACCGGGGACCAGCGAATAAAAATAAATAAAAAATTCTGCGGACCAGCTACAGTGAGACCCCCACATGCGGACAATTTGACATAGGGACACTAATTTTCCCAGAAAAAAATCAATAAATAAGGCCCGACATGAGAACACTGACTCAACATAGGGACATTTTGTGATAAAATTGCGAATACATTTCAGGCCAAATTACAAGAAACAGATATTTCCAACCCCGAAATTGATGTAAACAAAGTTCTTGGGCATTTCTCTCACCAAATTACCATCCATTAATAATGTAAGTCTATGGGAAAACAAGACTCGACTTAGGGACATTTTGACTTGGGGACACTCTTGATGCACCAAATATGTCCGCATCTTGGGCTCTCACTGTATTTCCAAAATATTTTCTATGGACTGGCAAAGTTTTACAAAAAATTTTACAGACTAGGAAAATTTTTTTTGATAGTCTATGGCAGGCATATAAAAGTTTCTGCTTCTTGGGAAAATGGAATTAAGCACCTACATAAAGCACCTATAGCTGAATGTCATCAAAAACTTGAAAAGGTGGGCTTGCAGAAAGGTTTTTCAGAATGAAAAGTTAAACTAATTTATTTCAGCAGGTAAATCTGTGTCTGAAGTGTTATTAGGAGAAAAGCCAACTTTAATTTTTCATCAAATGATTTAAACTACCATTGTCTTTCCAAAGTTTTAGATAATGATAACAGAGTTCATTCCTACTAGACTCAGAAAAGTTTTATTTGACAGACTTGATGGCAGGTATTTAAAAAGTGTCTGCTGTTTTTTATTGTTGTTGCTGCTATTGCAAAAATGGAGTCAAGAACCCATGAAGCAGTTTTAGTGGAATGTCTTTTTAAAATGCCTTCAAGACTTTTTAATAAAGTACTATAGTATTAAAAAATTTCTGCAGACTGGCCAAAAACTTCTGCGGACCACGGGTTGGGAACACTGAATTTGAGGCGACACCAATCCAACATTTGGGAAAAGGCTGAGGCGTGAAGTACTCTTAAATTGTTCAAATGTGTTTCGCAAGTACAGTAGTACAATATAGTTCCGTAACTAGAATGTCGGTAATATCGATGATTATGGAAATTAGATTATGCGAATTTACTGACCTGATCAACAGGACAGCCCCCAGCAGCTCCGTCTCCTTGGGACCAAACCAGGCCCAGTGCAAAGCTCGCCAACTTTTCTCGGATGCTCTCTATCCAACATGCACTCGATCTCCTGAAAAAAAAATAATAACGAACACCAAGATTTTTAGAAATGTGCCCAGGCGAAAAAAAAATGAAAGCAAGAATTCGAACAACCGAAACATCGGCGAACTTCCACAAGCTTTTCGAAAAAGAGCCGAGAAGAAAATGTTGCACGATGATAGTGAAAAAATAAAAATTACTACGTTCAGATTACAATAATATGGAAATACTGTACAATTTTGTTGTTGTCGAGAACCTTCGATCAAAAAATAAATCGTTTCAAGCCTGAGTAAACACGCAGCTTTTCTATTTTTTTTTGCGAAACATTTTGTTTGAACAAATCGGCTAAAGAAAAAAAAATAGTCTCTCTAAACTTCCGTTGTTTTATTTGCAACTACCTTCTCAAGTTGATGTGACAAAACGATCAACACTAATAAGTTTTGATTAAAAATTTTTCCACATGTAAATTTACATAAGTGTGTTAGGAACGCAGTCACCCAAAGTAAAGTTATATTATTTGTATACTTGTCATTTCCTACTCAGTGTTTGAAAGAAAGTTGCATGAATGTGTTCTTCTTGTATAATTTATGTTTAGATTCCTGAATCTCCTGATTTGAGTGAGTAGAAGAGGAAATATCCAGAAAAGTCTTTCCAAGACAAAAAAATAGTCTTTATTTGTACAGTTGAACCTCTGTAAGTTGAATTTCAAGGGACCTGCAAAAAAATGCAACTTAGGGAGGGTTTGTTAATTACATAGGTTTGAACTACAATACAAAGCATTTTTTTTAGGAAAACTTCTTTTCATTTCTTCAGTATTTTTCTTTTTGTACAGAAAGCTGCCTTTGACACTCTCTTGATAAAGCTCGTCATACAAAGTTAAGAATAAAATAATTATTGGGGAATTATAACGATAATTTCCACCAAAAACAAATGAATCAACTAGAAAACCCAACCCCAGAGATTACCACGATTTCAGCAAACAATAATGTGCCACTTTTAAAGGGAAAAAATAAATNAATGTGTTCTTCTTATATAATTTATGTTTAGATTCCTGAATCTCCTGATTTGAGTGAGTAGAAGAGGAAATATCCAGAAAAGTCTTTCCAAGACCAAAAAAAAGTCTTTATTTGTACAGTTGAACCTCTACAAGTTGAATTTCAAGGGACCTGCAAAAAAATGCAACTTAGGGAGGGTTTGTTAATTACATAGGTTTGAACTACAATACAAAGCATTTTTTTTAGGAAAACTTCTTTTCATTTCTTCAGTATTTTTCTTTTTGTACAGAAAGCTGCCTTTGACACTCTTTTGATAAAGCTCGTCATACAAAGTTAAGAATAAAATAATTATTGGGGAATTATAACGATAATTTCCACCAAAAACAAATGAATCAACTAGAAAACCCAACCCCAGAGATTACCACGATTTCAGCAAACAATAATGTGCCACTTTTAAAGGGAAAAAATAAATAAATTAAATGCTATGATGACTGAGAAATTTCATAGTGAATAAAAAATAAATAAAATAAAGAAAAGAGATTAGGGTTAAAATTTCAAGGGACCTGCAAAAAATTCAACTTAGGAAGGTTTTGAATAATATAGGTTTGAACTAAAATACAAAACACTTTTTTTAAAGGAAAACTTACTCTCATTTCTTCATTCTTTTGATATTTGCGCAGAAAGCTGTCTTTGACACTCTCTTGATAAAGCTCGTCATACAAAGTTGAGAAGAAAAGAATTATTGGGCACTTGAAAAAATAATATCCACCAATAACACATGAATAAACTTGAAAAATGTGCTCAACCAATCCCAAACCCCAGAGATTACCACGATTTCAGCATACAATAATGCGCCACTTTTCAAGGGAAACAATAAATTAATTTATTAAATGCTATAAAGATTGAGGGACCTCATGGTGAATAAAAAAATAAAGAAAAGAGAATAGAGACGAACCTGTACACACGGATGCTCAACGTGATCATGGTCGTCAATTCCGCCAACATTTCCCCCACAGTCGCACTCTGGCTAATGCACACTTCTTGCAGTGCCAAAGGCTTCCAATTCTTTATCACCAAGGCTCCTGGAAAGCGCAAAAATATGACCAGCATTTAATTTTTTTTTTTCAAAATCACTGAACGAGTTATATTTCAGGGCTATATTTCAGGGACATAAAAACATTTAGTTATAAATAATTCATATAATTCATTGTATGGTACAGTAATAAGATTCGTCAAGACGAGATTTCACTGTTTAAAGAACTGTTTGAAGAAATTAAAATTGCAACTCGCATTTTTGGGTAGGGGTCCTGGAACACAAAATTAATTGAGAGGAACAATTCGTTACATCGCGATTCCATGCAACGAGAATATACTTTACTCTAATGCGAAATTAAATTCAACAAAACGCACTTTGAGTTGAATTTGCAGAGAAAAAAAAAAACAAAATGACTCACCAGTGGCATACACGCATTCGGCTCCAGAGAAGCCCAGTTTTGCCAAAGCAGTGGGTACCAGGTCCACAAACGGCGTTTCCACCGGCACAATAGCGTACGCATCTGACAAACCCCGGTCTTCCACTCGGTTCCCGTTACTATCAATCTCCACTGAACACACCGTGCAGTGAATCGGTATGGATTTCCCTATAAATTCAAAAGCACAAAAATAAGAAAAAAATAAAAGTTGATCAATAAAACCTCTCACACCAACAGCAAGACACACACTTTAAAAATTTCTTTAGGGCAACCATGGGAACCTATAAAGCACAGATTTTCCAACAGGGGTGTAAACATATAATTAAATGAGTCCTGAAACAGGTTAATAATACCCTTTTCTTTTTGTGGTTTTCATGTGCTCTTAGATTATGCTTAGCAACAACCAGAATCAAACCTTTAATAAAGCACATATTTTCAAACAGGTGTAAACATATAATTGAATGAGTCCTGAAACAGGTTAATAATACCCTTTTCTTTTTGTGGTTTTCATGTGCTCTTAGATTCTGCTTAGGAACAACCAGAATCAAACCTATGAAGCACAGATTTTCAAGCAGTTGTAAACATATAATTGAATGAGTCCTGAAACAGGTTAAGAATACCCTTTTCTCATTGCAGCTTTCATGTGCTCTTAGATTCTGCTTAGCAACAAACAGAATCAAACCTATCAAGCAGAGATTTTCAAACAGGTATGAACATATAATTGAATGAGTCCTGAAACAGGTTAAGAATACCCTTTTCTCATTGCAGCTTTCATGTGCTCTTAGATTCTGCTTAGCAACAACCAGAATCAAACCTTTAATAAAGCACATATTTTCAAACAGTTGTAAACATATAATTGAATGAGTCCTGAAACAGGTTAAGAATACCCTTTTCTCATTGCAGCTTTCATGTGCTCTTAGATTCTGCTTAGTAACAAACAGAATCAAACCTATAAAGCAGAGATTTTCAAACAGTTGTAAACATGTAATTGAATGAGTCCTGAAACATGAAGAACACTGGAATACCCAGTTCTCATTGTGGCTTTCACATGCTCTTCAATTCTGCTTGGCAACAACCAGAATCCCTAGACCTAAATGTTTCCTTGCCTTGAAAAATTGTCTCCCAATTTAAACTGATTCAATCAATACATTTCAAGACAATATGGACAGTTGGGGAATTGAATACTGATACCTCTGTACAGTACATAGAAATGTTGGTATTCTCTGTAAAAATAACCTTCAAGTGAAAAAGAAAGAAGGAAGTCTCTCCATGCTGGGGGTAATTTTTTAAATTAGCTAAATGGATGGTAAATTGGTGAGAGAAATGCCCAAGAACTTTTCTTGAATCAATTTTAGGTTTGGAAATATCTGTTTCTTTCAATTTGGCCTGAAATTTATTTGCAATTTTATCACAAAATGTCCCTATGCTGAGTCAGTGTCATGTCGGGCATTTTTTATTAATTTTTTTATGGGAAAATACGTGTACCAATGTAGAATTGTCCGCATGTTGGGGTCTCACTGTACTAGAGACACGTAGTTGTTAAACACGGTACAATAACAAGGATGAAAAGCTCCGAGTCCTAAACTTGAAAGCAAAAAAATAATGTCCCCTTCTCTGTAGAAAATTTCACTGGAGAAAACCCCCCTGGACGCACATTCTTCCCTCCAGGATCAGCTCGCGATCTTTTAATGGACTGTGTTGCCCTGGGCTCTCTCTCTCTCCCTCTCTCTGCAAAAGAGAAAGAGAGAGAGCAAAAGGGAAAAATTTGCAGCAGCAGCAGCAGCGAGCTCAGGGCTTAAAATCTCAAAATCCGCTTGTAAGGTCACTCTGCTAAAAATCCTAGAAAACCCCCCCCCCCCTGGCCCCGTCCGGCAAAGCAGATTTCCTCAGTGTGTGTGTGTGTGTGTGTGTGTGTGTTTGTATCTCTCTTTTGTTTTCTTTACTTCTTCTTTACTTGATCCCGAAAAGTCCCAGGTTTTAGTTTCGCTTCATCTTATGGCTTCACCGGACTCCAGATTTTCCGAGCTGCTACAACAAAGTCTCTCTCTCTCTCTCTTTCTTTTTCTCCACCTGTATTATTCTGGACAAAGTCACAGATCGGGGATCCAACCTCTTTTTCCCCTCAACGTGTTTTTCAAGTCCTTCTCTCGTTCATCCTGCATCTTAGCTTTTCGAAAACACGAGATTTTGTTTTTTTCTTTGACGAGAGAGAGAGAGAGAGAGAAACAGATAAATAACCGTGACCTTTGTGTTGCAATTAGAGCTGGTTTTGAAAACTAATCGGATTCGTTTCCATGGAGTGATAAAAGACACGGAAGCTTCTNAGAAACAGATAAATAACCGTGACCTTTGTGTTGCAATTAGAGCTGGTTTTGAAAACTAATCGGATTCGTTTCCATGGAGTGATAAAAGACACGGAAGCTTCTTTTTATAACCCTGGAAAGAAGACGTTCTTTCCTGGATTTTTAAAGAAAAATCAGAAGCCTTTGAGTGAGCACCCTCCTGAATTCACTTCCGAGGGGATTCGGATTAGAAGTGAGGTCAAACCCGGGATCTTCGGATATTTCACTCAAGAAAATAAGACACAGCGTGCGACGTTGAAAATTCCTGGGAATTTTTAAAAATCATTTTCTGCGCTCTTTTTGTAAAATGGAATTTTTTCTCTTTACATACTAAAAGAACCCCTGAAAAATATAAATTTTGCATGGAGTACACAAGGAAATGACCATAAAAACTTATTACAAGGAAGCGATTGGGGGATTTAACAAAGCTTTGATATTCCTAAAACAAACATTGTAAAATTTGATTTTCAGAAAACATAGCTGACAATGGAGTTGACAAAGAAAATGACTGTAAAAAATCATTACAAGGAAGCAACTGGAGGAATTGAAGCTTTTTCATACCTAAAACAAACATTGTAAAACTGAATTTTCAGAAAACATGCCTAGCAATGGACTAGACATGGAAATTATTGTAAAAACTCATTAAAAGGAAGCATTTGGGGGAATTAACACAACTTTTTATACCTAAAACAAACATTGTACAACTGGATTTTCAGAAAACATGGCTGGCAATGGAGTAGACAAGGAAATGACTGTAAAAACTCATTACAATCAAGCATTTGGGGGAATTAAAAAAGCTTTGTCATACCTAAAAGAAACATTGTAAAATTGGATTTTCAGAAAAAAATGGCTGGCAATGGACTAGACATGGAAATGACCATAAAAACTCATTACAAGGAAGCAATTGGGGGAATTAACACACATTTTTATACCTAAAACAAACATGGTAAAACTGGATTTTCAGATAACATGGCTGGCAATGGACTAGCCATAGAAATGACTGTAAAAATTCATCAAAAGGAAGCAACTGGAGGAAGTAAAGCTTTTTCATACCTAAAACAAACATGGTAAAACTGGATTTTCAGAAAACATGGCTGGCAATGGACTAAACATGGAAATGACTTTAAAAACTCATTAAAAGGAAGCAACTGGGGTAATTAACACACATTTTTATACCTAAAACAAACATTGTAAAATTTGATTTTCAGAAAAAAGGCTGGCAATTGAATTGACAAAGAAAATGACTGTAAAAACTCATTAATATCAAGCATTTGGGGGAATTGAAAAAGCTTTGTCATACCTAAAACAAACATTGTAAATTTTATTTTCAGAAAAAAATGGCTGGCAATGGACTAGACATGGAAATGACCATAAAAACTCATTACAAGGAAGCAATTGGGGGAATTAACACACATTTTTATACCTAAAACAAACATTGTAAAACTTTATTTTCAGATAACATGGCTGGCAATGGACTAGCCATGGAAATGACTGTAAAAACTCATCAAAAGGAAGCAACTGGAGGAAGTAAAGCTTTTTCATACCTAAAACAAACATGGTAAAACTGGATTTTCAGAAAACATGGCTGGCAATGGACTAGACATGGAAATGACTGTAAAAACTCCTTACAAGGAAGCATTTGGGGGAATTAACAAATTTTTATACCTAAAACAAACATTGCAAAACTGGATTTTCAGAAAAAAAGGCTGGCAATGGAGTTGACAAAGAAAATGACTGTAAAAGCTCATTACAATCAAGCATTTGGGGGAATTAAAAAAGCTTTGTCATACCTAAAACAAACATTGTAAAATTTTATTTTCAGAAAAAAATGGCTGGCAATCATATCTGATGTGAGTCCCCCTTTCCACCAACCTCAACTAAAAATTTCCCAGAATTCTCCCAAGCTTTCTGTAAGGAGCTTTCACAATAATCTTGAAAATACTGTACAAAGGACTCAAAGATATCTACTGTTCATATTACAGTAAAATCTCGTTGAAACAAAGCCATTGGACTCATGAACAAAGCTTTCTTTGTGACCAAAAACACTGAAATAACATTGAGGCTAATTAATTGAAATATTATTAACATTGAAAAACTGTAATTCAAAACAATGACGCTGAAATGAACTTCGTGGATTAGCATGAAAAAAATCTTGCAAAACCCCTTCCAATATATTTACGGCATTGCAGCAGAAAATATCAGCACACAAAAGGCATCCGTCTTTTTTTATTCTCTTCAAAACAGAAAATTACCATTAAAGAACAATAGCGAAATAATAAACAGCCCATATACAGGCTATTCAGTTTCTGACTCGGAGCAAAAATCCAACACTGGTTCATTCCCAGGGGTACAATGAGCAGAAAGGGGGCGACTTAGATCAGATGATCCCAAAAAACGTCACAGACAACTTTATTCATGAGCACACTCAATTTTAAGTGAAAAGACAGGCCAAAGGATTCGGGACCACCCGGGCATGACAATGGATTCACACCCATATAAACGAGATTTTACTGTAATATGAACAGTAGATATCTTTGAGTCCTTTGTACAGTATTTTCAAGATTATTGTGAAAGCTCCTTACAGAAAGCTTGGGAGAATTCTGGGAAATTTTTAGTTGAGGTTGGAGGGGGGGGCTTGGGTCCTCTATAACTGAATCCCAAGACAGAATAAAGTAGAAGGTGAGATGCCCGAAAAGAAGGAACAACGAAATAACACACACAGAAAAATGGAAATAAGGGGGTTGAAAGCAAAGACAAACCCAGCGTTGCGAGAAGAGATCCTGGGGGCAATCAGAGTTTTAGACCAGATTTCTCACCCCCCCCCCCCAGATATTGTTGGTCTTTCTATGACTCAGAAATACTTCTATTACAAAATACTGTATCTTAAGTACAGTAGAACTTCTGCAAGTCAAACTCTAGAGGGGTCCACAAAAATTCGACTCAGTAAATTCTACTGAGAGAAACTGCAATATTTTCAAAAGTTGACAACACTTGACAACACTTGTTTTTGACTTTCTAAACAATGAAATACAGAGGACCAGCAAACAATCTGTTCTAGAGAGAATTTTGTTGCTGACAGAAAATTCAATCATTGTAAAAAAGAGTTTACCTTTATTCAATCTTTAATCAAAAAACCAACTGCAGCTTTTCATTCCAAAGCAAAAAGATTATTTAGAAGGATCCCACATTTTCTCTGACTTCCTGAAATTTTCAACATCACACCTTAATTCATCACCATTGAAAATGTCCATCCTGCCAGCTGTTCCAGTGGGAGGATCAGGGAGTGGTCAGGCAAATGCGAGATTGACACCAATCACACACAGTGGGCAGTGATCACACCTACCACCCACCCACTCCCCCTCCATGGGTGCTTTTTGTGCACTGTCCCACAACAGACCAACAATAGATGAAACCAAGTGAATAAAGACAGTCAACTCCCATTTGACAAGAATGCCACATAGCTGAAAGACCAGTGTGATGTGAATGCCTAAAAACCCCTGGGATCTCAGCCAAAAAACAGAGGAGGCCAGGGGAAAGAATTTAATTGGGAAGGAGGGTTTGGCGCGGAGTTGATGAACTGCCCCTGCCTGCAAAAGGTGACACCTCAATTTTCTGCCACAAAGCAATTATAAATGGTCAGGTATCTATTACTGATATGTCATTATAATTTTTAGTAGAGTCCCAAAACACGTAAAGAATACCTACACAGTTCAGAGTTCTGTGGATACTGTAATTCCACCCAGTAACTCAGTTGCATACTGGTGTCATCACTGTTGTCTGTTTTTTCCTGTCTAGTGGCAGGTTGTTCCTCTTTTCACCTTGGCTGTTCACATCTATGCTGTTGAGCAGTCATTTTGAAAAAATAAATTCTGCCCACCATAAAGTCTTTTAAGCAAAACTTTTTTTAATTTGCACAAATTTCATTACAATTTGAAGGTCTGTAGAAAATTTGTTGGAAATTTGCCAGTCCACAAATGCACATAATAACCTTTTCATATCCAATTTGTTCACTTGGAATATTGAGATTCCAACTACAGCTTTTTCTCCTGATTCTTTTGCAATTCCAGCATGGAAAATATGCCGCCATGATGGGTACAAGAGGGAACTGCTTCACGGCTCCATCTCAACTCCAAAACCACACAAAATATTGCTGCTTGCCAAATTTAAGGACACATTATTGAAATCTGTCCAATTATTTCAAGAGAAAAAAAAATTGTTTGGCAAATCCATCTGCCTCTGTCTAGAACTTTTCACTGCACTACAGTATCCAACTCGGGAGAGCACACCGCCATGACAGGTCACAGAGCCAAGCTACTCTAAGACGCCTTTCCACAGCAACAACCCCCACCCAATAAAAATCCATTTCGATGATCCTATTTGATGATCCATTAACCTAAAACTGGCACTTCTTCATCTAGGATAATATTGCATCTAAAAAAAAAAAAAGAGGAAGAGTACAAAGTAGAGAATCAAGTGGAACCTAAAAGAGTGGGGTAAGGAAAAAAGGAGCCGCGATTTGGAAACTATTCCCAACCAACCCCCCTCCTCAGGAAACCCGTTCATCGGAAATGATCCCCCCTCCACATACCCCCATTTAATGCTTGTTTAAAACGCCAGAAAATATCCCCCCCATTATTTGCGGACCACGGAAACTCAAGGAGTATATGGCGGAGAAAAAAGATTTTTTTTTAACTTTTACCCCCATTGTTTTATTCCCACTTATTCCCCCCTTCTTCTCACAGATGAGCCTTTTTTTCTCTCTCTCTCAGATAGCGAGGAAAAAGAATCTGGGGATGGAAAGAAGTGGGAATCGAACAGGAAATTAACGCACTTTTCAGGATCTTTGCATATATGGGATAGAAAATAAGGGGGGGGGGGGGCAGTGCGGGGGAATAATAACCCCCCCTAAGGTATATGAAGGGGTGTTTCTTCTATTTCATTATTCCGTGAATTCATCCCTTTTTTTCCTTGTTTCTCTCGGGGCTGCTTTCGAAATGGCGAACCGTTATCTTTTAATCTTCGATTTCCTCAAGTTTTTTGTATGGGAGAGAGAGAGACTCCTTTCCGGCCCAACGGGCCTCGGGAAAAAGTTGGCACGCCATTTCCGCAAACCATCCATGAAGTCTTTTTCTTTCCGCGCTTGAAAAAAGTGATAAAGAGCAAGCGTCTTTGGGAGAACATAATTTCTACAAAATCGGAGCATTTTGGGAAGTTGAGGTATTCAGCGAGGAGGAAGGAAAAAAACCCATGGTGCAGGGTTTTACTCAGCGAAACACATGCTGCAGAATGTGCCTGATTTTTTTTTTCAAATTCGAATAGATCTTGAACTACATTCTAAATTTGATAGATGGAAATATCCGTGTTACAGTACGTCTTTAGAATTAAAGAACGACGCCTTACGTAACGAAAAACAAACCGCAGGAGAACCATGAAAGAGACCGACTCTCAAACCTGTAATACAGCAGTTGGAACAAACCCAAACAAAAATTAAACCGCGAGATAAAATTCACAAAAATGGGATCAAAGAAAAATGTAAGATGCCGTAAATTCTCGTTACAACGAACTTTTCGGGAGTAAAACCCAATTGTTATTCTATAGAAATAGAATTCGGCGTACAGGGACATTTTCTTTTCAGATTTTGTGCAATTAGCAACACGAGACCCGTTTTTTACAATACTTTAATGAACAATGATTGTGAGTCACCACAACATTCTTACTAAAGCACAGTAAAAATCTCCTGGCAACAATGTTTTTTTTCTTTCAAAACACAGTGAGAACTCAACATGAGGACAATTTGACAAAGGGACATTAATTTTTCAATAAAAAGGGCATAAAAAAGGCCCAACATACAGACACTTACTCAAGATGAGGACATTACATGATAAAATTGCCAATGAATTTCACAAAAATTGACTTTTATTTTGCTTGATTGCAAGAAACAGATATTTCTAACCCCAAGATTTATGCAATGAAAATGCTTTGTCATTTCTCCCATCATTTTTCCATCCATTCAGATAATTAAAAAAATTAACCTATTGCATAGAGGGACTTCCTTCTCTCTTTGTGACTTGAATGTTATTTCTGTAGATGCCAACATTCCAATGCACGGTACAGAGATACAGCACTATTCTATGCTCCAAATGTTCTTATTGAGTTGAAAACATTTTCACTGAATGAAATTCAAGTTGCAAACAATTTTCTTCATGAAATTCTGAAGAATCTTTCTTCCATAAAGCACCAATTAAAAATTATATAATGCAAGTCTATGAGAAAACAAGACTCAACTTGGGGACACTCTTGATGCACCAATTACGTCCACATCTCAGGGTCTCACTGTACTTCAAATTGAGAGAAGAAAACTTTTGCAACCCATTAAATTAAACAGCGTTTGCAATCCTTGAAGGTTATTAAAACTTAAAAAAAAGTAAATTAATTATCCTCACATGACCCTTGGACAACTGAAAACGACACACATAAGATACATGTGGGTTATTCACTTGCTGGGGGTGACTGCAAAGATCTCACCAAACCCCACAATGGCCCAATCACACAGCAAAAAAAAATTGAAGGGGGAATGTTTTCCTTCAACAGGAATTTGCGGAGATGAGGAAAACAAGAGCATGACAAACATCACAAGTCTGTTTCGTTATACACTTGCACAAGAGAAAGAAACAAAAAAAAACATTCCACAAGCTTTGACGACAAAATCTCATCATCACCCCGTCCAAAGCATCAAGTTACCAAGTACTGTACTCACGCCTTGGCAAACCCCCCACAAACAAAACAAAAAAAGAAATAAAAGGAAACAGAACAAGCAACGAATAACTCAGGGAATAAGGGAATACAGAAGGAAGGAAGGGCTGAAAGGAAAAAGGGGTCCCAGCCTCTGGAAACAGGGATAAGCCCGAGAAATTGGGAATAATCCAGGACAATCCGCGAGCTGGGGGTTGATGTGCTCGGCCGCCGCCGCGGGGCGAGGAAATCCGTGATCCACCATATCCCAGCTTCATTTCACCCCTGACATTTCTTTCCGAAACCCACGAGGGAAGAACAACAAATGCCCATTTTCATTTGCAGCTTAAAAAAAGAAAACTAAAAAATTCAAACTAAGCCTCCTCATCTCTTAAATCTTGCCTCCAACACTCGAATGAGAATCTAGATACTTGACACGAGTTTTCAATCAACCAATAAATTATATTCAACACACCGTGAAATTTTGCTGATGCTGACACCTCGACATTCGGACAATTCGACATAGGTACATTTATTTACAAATAAAAGATGCGTTGAAAAGTCTCAACACATGGACACTGACTTGACATAAGGACATTGCATGAAAAAATCACCAATAAACTTCAGGAAAAATTACTTTCATCAGGCTTAAATGTACTAAACAGATATTTCCAACCATAAGATCCATGCAAGAAAAGTTCTCAGATATCCCCCCCCCCCCCCCAACAATTTTCCCATTCATTCACCAAATTTAAAAAAATACCTCCAGCATAGAGAGACTTCCTTCTCTATTTGTGACTTGAATGTCATTTTTACAGTTGCCAAAATTTCAATTTACTGAACAGAGGTACAGTATTCCAAGCTCCAAATGTTCTTATTGAGTTGAAAGATAATTGCTGAATTAATTTCAACTAGCGGACAATTTATTCCATCAAATTCTGATGAATATTTCTTCCATAAAACACTAATTCAATTTTATATAATGCAAGTCTATGGGAAAACAAGACTCAAATTAGGGACATTTCAACATAGGGACACACTTCATGAACCAATTACATCCAAATCTTGGGGCCTGACTGTATTTTAAAATGCCGGCAGGGGCAAGAAAAAAAAAAGTCTTTCATACATGTAAATCAGCATTTTTCTATGGATACAATTGTTGAATAATACTTCCATATTCAGCCATAAAAATTATTACAATAAATGAAAATAAGCAATCAAATAATACCCTACTACAGTATTAGCAATACATTTAATTTTTCATCAATTAATTTAGTCATACTACATGGATTTTATAATCTGAAGATACGTGAAGAAGAAAGATGGAAGACCTCATTTTCAACACCACTTGGACATTACCAGTTCATCAGATTACGTATGGGCCTCAAAAATAGATTATCTTTACTAATAAAGTTACTACTCTCTGTACGTCGGTTTTCGCGTACGCACTTTCCCTCCCCAGTTGCCCCCTACCTCCCTCCCACAGAGCCCCCAGACAGGCCTGCAGGAGGGTCCCGTTTCCCGCGGTGGGGACTTTAAAAATTTGGCAAAAATTTAATTAACAAGCAAACTTCATTTTTGAAACTTTAAAACAGGCGCCATGATGTTCTGTGTATTTCCTTTTTTTAAATTTTGAAATTGCTTGAAAATTGACAAAGTTACAATCAAAATTACAAAACATTTTTCAAAAACGGGGATGAATCGGGAAAAAAAAACTTTTACATTTTTAATTTTAGCTTTTTGAGTTTTCAATTTTGCTCAATGAAAAAAATATGTAAATTTGCAAAACATCTATGCGCATGCACCCCTAAATTATGATTTATATTCCATTAGTGAAAAAAAAGTTATCATGAGCTAAACTCAAAAAAACGGACTTTTTTGAAAATTCTGTATCCCTCCCCCCCCCCCCCCCCCCCCCCGAAAACACCAAGTCATCACCAGACCGGGATTAACCCCGCAGCTGCAAACCAGAAGAAGGCCTTCCCAAATCCTCGATTCCGTTCCCAGGCCACATTCTTTCCATGACCCTATCCTGGAATCCACAAATCTGGACCCGCGGAGAAGGGTACAATATTGGGTTCTGTGGAAAATTCCAGGGTTTACTTCCCCCCCCCCCCCTCCGTCTGCTAATTTTTTTTATTTAATTTTATTTATTTATTTGCTTTGGCGATCAACTGAGAGACGAGTCCAGAAATCAAGAACGAAAAGTGGGGAAAAATCTTTTCTCCCAACTCTGGAACAAAGGGAACGACTGAAATTTTTTTTATACGATAATTGCCAAAAAAGTATTTCCGATGTTTACATTTTTGTCGGTTAAGCTTTTTGCTAAACCTGGACGCATTCGAGTCAAAATTTCGACTGACTTATGACGGACCTCATTGCTAGAAATAAATTTCTTCCACAACTGACCGAAAATAGTGCATCACGTAAAAATTACTGCACAATTATTTTTCTCCAGTTACAAATAAAAAAATGTATAACCCCCGCATTTCGGAAACGTAATCACCTCGTGGAAAAAGGATTTCTCGATTATGAAACATTTTTTGGCAGAACGAAATTTCTAGAAATTCCGAGTCGAAACTTCAATGAATCGAGGATTTTAAAATGTATTTAAACATAATTTTTGGTAGGACCTATTCTGGTTCTGCAAGCAAATTTTTTAATCCTTGAAAAATTCGACGGCGAAAGGAACTAAGGTGAAACATTTCTGACAAAGCACGAAAGCTTGAAATTTCTATATAAGAGCATTGATGAAGGTTTTTTTTAAATTACAACAGTTTTATTTATCGAAAATTCATCGCAGTATGATCCTACTTAGGAAGCAAGGTTCATTCCACGCATCGTTCTAGATACTGTACAGTGAGACCCCAACATGCGGACAACTTGACCTGCAGACAATACAACATAGGAACACTTATTATCCCATAAAAAAATTAATAAAAAAGGCCCAATGTGAGGACACTGACTCAACATAGGGATATTTTGTGATAAAATTGCAAATAAATTTCAGGCCAAATTACAAGAAACAGATATTTCTAACCCTAAAATTGACGTAAAAAAAAGTTCTTGGGCATTTTTCTCACCAATTCACCATCCATTTAGCTATAACAAAAATTACCTCCAGCATGGAGGGACTTCCTTCTTTCTTCTTCACTTGAATGTTATTTTTTTTACAGAGAGAGCCAACATTTGTATGTACTGTACATAGGTATCAGTATTCAATTCCCCAAATGTCCATATTGTGTTG
>CAJPEX010003602.1:0-27664 GCA_905338405.1 Notodromas monacha
TATATGGAGAAAAGAAAATAATCGCAATTCGGTTTCTGGGTTACAATTTCGTAATACGCGCAAATAAACTTTCAAAATAAAAAATGTGTTCCCACCAATAGTGACGCAAACCCTTATTTTTCAACCAAAATGTTTTTTTTTAAAAAGCATATGCTGCGGTGCTCCGTTAAAAAAAGGTGCAGTACGTTCAGGCAAAGCAAAGCGTTGGAAAAATTGACTCGTCTCGGAATAAACTTTGTGCGCAGAAATTTTTATTCAACTCTCGGAATGCACGGAAATTTTGATTTGAGCTAAAGCTAGGTATGCAATTCCTCGAATTTAGTTCACACAGATGTAATATGCAGTACAGTAATAAAAATTTCATGAAGCTTGCCATTCCACGACCTCATGAATCTTTCTGGTGTGTCTTGAACATGGTGGTCATCATGTTGGATACAGGAAGCTCAGGAGTGACATGACTCGTATACAAGGAATTTATTTTGATTGTATTTTCCGAAATAAGGGAGATGCAATGGTGACTGTTTGCCAGGACACGACGATATCGAGGCAGAATATCACACTCGGGGGATTCGCCATCAGTGACGAAATGTGTGTCAACTACATGCATTATTACCCCAAGTCGAATCTCGAAGTTTGCAAGTCGTCCATCGATTCGGATGTCCTCGACGAATACTTCGCCTTCATGAATGAGTAGGAAGTTGAACAAGTCTTATTTGGCTCAGAATTCGAAGCAGTGTTTCAGTGGATGTCTGGAAAATAGAGCGCATTTTCAAATGGGGCATCTTGAAACAATTCGAAAAACAGGGTACTTTCAAACATGCCAACATCAATATATCATGAACTGTACAAAAAATTGAAAATGTACGGTGAAGTCTCAATAATTTGAGCTGAAGATAATTTTTTCTCAAAGTTGATTAAACTTTTTGACAATCGAAAGATTTTGAAAATCGCAATTAACGGAAAACAAAATAATTGTAACGAGGTCAACACGGAATGAAACGTAAAATTACTCAAGAAAAGTATCAGAAAATTCATCTATACAGATCTAATTCCGTTCCATGAAGAATGCAATAATTAAGAGAATACACTTTTCGACCTGATTTTTTTTGCCCGGTTGACTATATTCATACTTAATGGAAGATAATTTTAGATTCAATAAGGATTGTTTTATTCAGGACAAAAGAAAAGAATTGGTTTACGTGAGCTTCGAGACGAATAACCTTGCCTAATAAAACTTCGTCATCGTACAATGCCAAGGATAT
This sequence comes from Notodromas monacha, assembly GCA_905338405.1. Classification (NCBI taxonomy): domain Eukaryota; kingdom Metazoa; phylum Arthropoda; class Ostracoda; order Podocopida; family Cyprididae; genus Notodromas; species Notodromas monacha. The sequence continues at coordinate 1,263 of CAJPEX010003602.1, forward strand.
CTTTTCCAATGAGTCCTTTTTCTCACATGAAATCTTGATTTTTTTAATATCCTCATGGTTTTGCTTTATTTTGGCAAGGATTTTCAAAGGGGCGCGCTCGACTTTTCAGCATTGCCAATGTCACAATTCCAGCTGTATCAGTAATTTTTCATTTTCTAAAAATAATTTCTTCGACCTGATGTCTGAGAAATCATACCTTGGAATCACTTACGAAAAGTGGAAGATCATCTTTAATTTCAGGAATAATGCTGCTGTAACTTCTTGAATCACATTGATGGCATTCCAAAAGCCGTGATGAATTCCTACAAAAATTGCTGAAGAAAAATAATAATGTTTTATGGATTTTATCTGGTCAATGCAAAACATACTGCTTCGATTTTAGTACAATACAATGTGGTAGGTCCTTGAGATGCGGACATACTATAATTGATACTTGTACATCTTAAAAATTGTTTTTACAGTACCTTGGAACGTCCACATGTTGCTGGCTCACGTTTTCTAGTTAGACTTCAACGGGAGCGTATTTAATTCGCCATGCTGTTTATCAAAAATTAGGGAATAAGGTCTCAGAAATCGAAATTTTGTTTATATACCAACTCAAACCAAAAAGCAACGAACATGCACAAGACTTGCTACATAATGCGCACGCGTAAAATGGGTGAAAAAAACCTGAAAAACTGTGCACCGAATTAGCCTGTTTTTGTTTATGAATTAGAGTAAATTGACAACGAACTCAATATTTGCGAAAATGAATAGCTAAACTTTGACAGATTTCAAAAATGTAAAAATTAAAATTTTGCATTCATGTTGAAGTTTTGGCAGTGTCCGTATCTCGAGACATTCTCCGGATATGTGTTTCTTAGTTCCAAAGCTCCGTATTTCGTGGCGTTATTCGCATCTCAGAGTCTCACTGTAGTTCTTTATTTTTGTTGTTGATGTTGGAATGATGCCGTTTCTCATCTCCATCCGTCGAAGGTGGGAAGGACAACCGACGTCAGCCGAAAAGACCGTGACGGAGAACTTCCGCTCCATACACTGGACGAGACTGCGGTCGACGTCGTTGCTAGAATTGTATGACGTCGCTCCGCTGTCGATGCAGTGCAACCAGTCCTCGGGCGACAGGTTCCCCGGGTACTGGGAACAAATGCCGCAGACGAGGATCGTGAAACCCCTGCCGAGACCCGTCGGGGTTTGCGGCCCGTACCCGGACGACGTCGTCCCTCCGTACTACCAATGAAACAAGTGTCACTGCACTGTATCCAGGCGTCAGTCATCACAGATTCCTGCTGCTTCTGCTTCTACTGTACACGCTTTTGTCGTTGCTTTTTTTTTTAGTACAGTACAGTACATGACAATTTTTTCTGATTCTTGGACGTCGAGAGCTTAATTTATTATCGTATTCTAGAATACATAGACCGAGTGATTCCGCACTATATGTTTCTATTCATTAATTAAACATTGGGATTATAAAATATTTCAGACATTATACGAGTAAGTGCGCCCTCTAGCGGTAGAAGAAGTGGAGTTTATTCCGAAGAAATGATCGGGAGAATCAAAATTCCAATTCAAAACATGAGAGATGTACAGTATATCATCACGTTCGCAGAAACTTGGAGTCGAACGATTCAGAGTGGATTATTCTGAAAGATTTTCAGCATTCTTTTTTATACAACACAGCATAAGAGGAAACATTGGAATTCGGGCAGAAATGTCTGGTTTCATCCCGGGGCAAATGCTCAAAAGTAGCTCTTGTGCATATTTCTTGGGAAATTTTCTATATCCGACACGTATTTTTTGGAGGCCTTTGTTATTTCAGACTTTTCTCGACCCAAGAACTAAAACAGAGTGCTGGAATTTTTGCTTCAACTTCCTGTTCACCGCGATCAGCGAAAATTATTGAACGCATAAAAATTCATCTTAGGAACAAAAAAGCGAAAAAGGATGGGAAAGAAGAGTATGATGGTGGAATCATTTTATTTGAAAGGAATGTTTCTCACGCTGTAAAATTATTCAGCATTACCATCATTTTAAAGATAATAATTTTAATTTTGAATCGAGTTTCTTCCAGTCGCAGTTTCTTATTTATAAAAGGTACATCTTCATGGTTTCACTGCTAGCGGCTTCTCGTACGTTTCTGATACACATGACCTTATGACGTTGCTTACATTTCCATGCTCTCTTGTTACCATAATCTTACAGTTCCGCGATAACTTCGTTATTTTCCCCATCACGCCAAATACAGTCAAACCTTAGGAAGACGCCGCCATTCGTTTTTGAAAAATTTCCGTGGCTTAAAAGGGGGGTTCTTGGTTTAACGAAGAAACTAACGTAGTATAAAAATCAAGTATCATGAGAAGTAAAATTCTTTTTCTCATAGAAAACAATCAAACTAACCCTGGGTTGTGTGAATTATATCTAGCTATTGCTCCCAACAAGTAAATTACGTAATCTTTGTGTTTTTATTCATTTTTTTTTATAATAGATCTCTCACAGAAACTTGAATCTTGTTGGTCCAATGAAGCAGCTATAGCTGAATGTCATCAAAGAATTATAAAGGTTGGCGTGAAGAAAGGGTTCCTCAGAATGAAAAAAAATAAAGTCACCTGTATTTCTTTCATCCGGTAAAAATTTGTCCAAGGTGCTAAGAGAAAAGCCAACTTTTATTTTCATCAGATAATTTCAACTGCTATTGTCCTTCCAAAATTTTCAGTAAAGATAATTCAAAAATGCATCCCTACTTTTGATACATGTATGTATTATGGTGACATTTTCCTGTAGACTGGCAACAAAAAAAGTCTGCGGACCGGCGCCGGTCCGCGGACCACGGGTTATTGGGAAACACTGATCTAGAATAGAGAACGGTTCCAAAATGATTTTCGAATTTCACCCCTGGATGAAGGAAACAAGCACCAAGTAAAAGAAATGGGAACGGAAGAGTGGCAAGTAGGCGTCCACTTGACTGGAAAAACACTCGTCTAAATGAGTACTGAGAAATGCAACCACAAAGTAGCAGGAGAATACGGTAGTTTTCGGGTTTCTTTCCCAGCCCCACGAAAAAGATACTCGCTTCTCGGCACGTTAAGCTCCAACAAAGCAACCGGGAAATAGGTCACAGGTTAGCGTCAGGTCACGGCAGGAATGCAAGCCAACCCGACCGCGATGAAAGGCACATTTTATTCTCTTCTCTCGCCTTCCACTTCACGCCAGGGTCTTGTTTTTGTTGTTGTTGTTTTGACCTGGATTTTGCGCCTGCTGGTTGTTTCACAAACTCCTAAACCCTCTGCTGAAAGGTACGCTTAGCGTCAATTCAAGAGTAACAATCCGATTCCGTTTTGATATTTTTTTTCCTAATCTGGGATGGAAACAAAAGCAAGATTTGGGGAATTTGCTTCAGCGCGAGGAGTTGACCTAGTCTCCGATGAAAAAGGCAGGATTATTCTTGAAATACTTATCCTTGTGCATCTCATCCATGGTTCCGCCTGTTCTTGTGGGAATGCTCAAGAAATTCTCGGATCCACTTTCAGGTAAATGCATATTTTGCCCGGGCAAAGACCATCGCGTGTTTTTGTTGTGTGGTTAAAGTATCCCAATTCAGCAATTTTTAGAAATGTTTCAAACTCATGAAAACAATGGCCATCCATGCAGTATTTTCCAACCAATTTTATGGAGCTGCAATTTTATGTCGTTTAAATCAGTTTTCCCAACATCTGATCACAGAGGTTTTTTGCCATTCCGAAAGAAATTTTTTTCAGCATTGAAAATTTATCGAATTTTATTTATTTTTTCGGAATTTTTGGAAAGGCAATGGCAATTGAAAGGATGCATTGAAAAATAAAAGTTGGCATTTCTCCTAAAAACGCTTCAGATAAATTCTGACCTGCTAAATAAATCATTTTAATTTTTTATTCTGAAGAAACTTTCTCTGAGACCACCTTCTGATTTTTTGAAGACATTCCACTATAGCTGCTTAATTGGTTCTCAACTTATCTTTTGCAAAATAGCAGATTTTTTTTTTAAATAACTGCCATTAAGTCTTTGGGACAGAAATTTCTTGATTCTGCAAGAATTGGAGGAAACTTCGCAGGTCATCTGCAGGAATTTTTTTTGGAAATCTACTGGTCCCCAAATTTTTTTAAAAGGAAACTTGCTGGTCCTCTGGCCCAAAAAAAGCTTGTGTGACACTGCTCTAATAAATTATAGACACCCTGTGTTATCCAGCAAGTAGTGTAATATTATCCCCAGACTTTTGAATGATCTTAGCGTTCTTTCAAAGCCAGAGTGGGTGACTAAGCCTTCTTTCAATACCTCGCCTTCAAATCCGGAAACAAATGTATCCGGATGTAAGCCAACCGGGAGACATTAACCCAGAAAAATATTCCACTCGAAGGTTTTTGTTTATTTCTTTTCGCAAAAATTTAGCATGAAGAGGGTCATAAAAGTTGCGCCTCAACATCAAGATTTTATTGCAACCCGTCTCTTTCGAAGATTTTGCTATTCAAGAATTCATTATTGCTGCGGCGTAAGCGTCATTACTGGGATTGCGCCATAAAACCTTGGTAGCAGGCATCAAGAAGCATCAGCGCAATCAAAGTTCATTTCAGCGAGTCCACTGATGATTGAAAAATAATTAAAAATTGGTTTATTAGCACGAAAGGTGTTCATCTCGTGAAACGTCGTCATGCACATCCTTTCCGGAAACCTGGTTTCCGACTGATAACCATTTTCAGGGGCTTTTCTCTATAATTAAAAAAGACGAAGATCCATGCTGACATGAATCATCACATAATTATTATGTTCTCAATAAATGCAGAATATATGTGATGGAATTAATGTTGTATTATGATCAAAAACGCGTCAACCCTAGCGTAGCAATTGCCGAAAGGATAAATAATCAATGCATTCTTTTACTGTGAGAGAATTTAAAGAAGTTCCTGGTCTGCTTATGAAAATAGCCACCACTTCTAAGAAATTCTCGAAGAATAATTCTTCAACCTTCAACGAAGGTCCTGCTGTTTCATATCTGTCATATTTGCTGATTCAGCCAATTTTAAAGTTCGATTCAACCACGGACTTTCTTCCTAATTTTCATTTCCTCTAGTCACAGTGCCAGTAAACTAAATATTCGGGATGGTAAAAGCACTCGTCAAGGAATGTATTCCAGTCCAGTGGATAATCAATTTTCTTATTAAATATTGTTCAGTATTTGAAACGCTCGGCACTCAAAACGAATCGGAAGTTACTAGAACATGTAGGTTCCTTAAATTGTAAAAAAAAAAAAGTCTTATGCGTCCAAGTTTCGTGCCAGGGTTTGTGAACGTAAAATTCGATGGAAAAACTTACTCATCGGGTTGAAGACTATAGACATGGCTATACTCGTATAGAAGTATAAAATTGAGGAGACATAAATGTAGAAAAGCATTCAACCGCTTTTGGAAAAATATCGAGTGAGTGAAATCCCTAATATCTCACCTCTCGAAATGCTCTAATGCAAATATTTTTTATTTTTACAGGAGCCTCCATTATTCAACTCAATTAAGAACCTTTTTATGCACGTGGTGTCTTTTTTCATTGTGAATCGGAATTTAGGCATAGGTATTCAAACTAACGGTTATTCAAAGCGTGTTTAATTTAAATCTTAATGCAGGTAAAGCATCGAGGAAGTGTAGAAGCGAGGAAGCACGCATATAACTTGCGGTTTCCCAGAAAATCCGGGACTTCTAAAAAATATTGAAATTTTACGACATTTCCAAGCAATTAATTGACTCTTGCTGAGCTTCTCAATCGTTTTGACCCGAGGCGAGACGATTTGTTTGCGAACGGATCTTTTGCAAAGCTTTGTGCTTCATTCCTGGCGCCCAACATTAAATGAAACTCTGATGTGAAAGAGACCCTATGATTTATAAGTAAATACAGTTCTTTTTTAATTTTTTATTGCAAAAATCCGTGAACTGTTCTTGAATCATGGAATATGGGCACGAAATTTCTTGCCGTTTCTTCGTGAACTTTCCGTTAGCTTAAACTCCCCATTCTTTTTCTTCAGGTTCTGTGGAGCCCTAGTGCAGTTCATAACAAATACAGCAGCATTGGTAACCCTTGAACTTCCGGGAACCTAAGAATGTTTCCCTGAATTTTGCAGGCTCGGATTTAGAGTAATCTGCGTCCTGTTGCTGCTCCAAAGCATACGATTGCTCCTTCTTCCCTTCGTGTGAGGTCCACGGTTATCCAATTGCACAAAAGATGAAATCTGAGTCTCACACGAAAGAATTTTGTGTGTGTTGTTGATTCGGGGTGAGTTCTGAGGAAAGACTGATACATTGGCTGACTTTCCCGTGTTGCTCTGATGTTTTTCTCCGTCTCCAATTCAAAACACGTCGCGCAATAAACAAGAGTTTCAGTTTCAGTTATAAAAAAAAAAAAGGAACGATTCTGTGCGAAATTTCATGCAACGGCAGGTCTCTGTAGAAAAGATGAGAAACGGCACTAGAGAAATTTACTATGCAAGTTTAAAGGATATTTTTACTCCTGGAAAGTATGGCTTTTTGTTTCATCACAGATAACAAGCTAATTCCATCCAGAAAGAGTGAACTATTTTCTGGAAAACAATTAATTACCCCTCAAAGTTTGCGGTTTTGTCCTGGTAAAAATTGCGGTTTTGTCCTGGTAAAAATATTTATTTCTTTTTTTTCGTGAATGACTAAAAAGTTCTAATGGCGAGGGTGTGACACAGATGATACGAAATCGTCACGTCAGTAACTACAAATTCCTGGACGAAATATGAAAAATAATTAAAACCAGAAAATGTTGATATGAAGGAAAATGAACTAACTGTTTCATATTTTTGTTGTTGGTCTCCTGTGTGGGTCAGAGCAAAATTGGCGTCTGGTGCTGAGGCATTCCTTACTCCGTTCAGAATTCCTTCTGTTCAAATGCCCTACAAGTATGAACTGAAAGGTTAAATTTGTATGTGAACTCAAAATTGCTTTAAAGTTCATATTCATAATTTAAGAGTCGTTACGATTGATGCATCGCTTGGATTTAATTGAAATATGTTGCAGCATAAAAATCAAAAATCTCTGAAACTTGAATTCTGCTTAAAGACTCTCAGAAAACAAGGAGTTTCAATGTCGGTTCTGCGATAGAGAAATTTAAATTTACCAAGATCTTCTGATTTACCTTTTATTCAAGAACATGACGTTGAACGTCGCGTCCTGTATCCTATTTTTTCAAGTTTTTTAATATGTTCTGCGTATCTTTACAGTTCGAACCTTCCGCAGACAGATGCACGTACAAAAAATCACAAATTTTTTTGAAAGATCTCGAACAGAATCCATCGGAGCACGGGGAACAATGCAGTTAAAAGATAATTGAATTTTAAAAAATCCAATGCATTAAATGAAGTGGTAATATTAAGGCATGGCTACATGAGGTCCTCGGAATATTCTGAACGATGTCGGTCGTTTCTTCGTCGTTTGATCCAGCGATTAGATTATAAACTCAGAAATTTTAATGGGAGGCTTTGGTAATAAAATGTCGTCCAATTTCCCCGGTATTGAATTCAAAAACCTGCGTAGCAGAATTCGGAAATAACGGAGAAAAAATGTTAATTGGAATGTACGGTTGATCAAAATCAGTCCTTGTACTGCAATGTACCGTTGGATGTACGAGTGAAACGATTTACGGTATACTTTTTGAACTCGTCATGGACTATGAAAATTACAGCTTGAACTTAAGGAAACCTGGCATTTCTTTCTCCATTTTTTAATATAAGAACACAAAACACGCGCATACGAAAGCAAATGGAAAAAAAAGCGATCCAGAAATTCGACTTGTGGTGTCAATTATGCTCCAAGCTCCTCGTACGTATATTCGATAGTTTTCCGCAATACGGTTGAACAATGTGGTACAGTATTCGAATTATTTTCCCTGAAGCCCAAAAACCATGCAGTACTGTATTTGCAAGCCTCGGTGTGGCTTCAGTCGGCGAAACCGAGTGTTCGGTTCCCGCCGGAGCCGCCGAATTTCGGCGCGCCGTTTCGCATTTCAAGCCCCGGGGGAAAAGGTTCAATGAACGGACGGCCGAACTAGTAAAAAGGGCTTCGATCTTTCGTCCAAGAAAAAAAAAAATTCCGCTGCAGCGCATCAATACTTTCCCAGTTTTAATAGTTGCAATCGTCGACGTAGACCCGAGAGGCATGAATTCGGTCATCCCTCCACTTCATCAGTTTTCTTCTTTTTCATCAGCGGAATTCCTAATTTCAGACGGTCGCTGGTAAGAGGCAATAAAAGAGACGAAGTGGATGTGCCTTCCAGCTACGCATTCGGGTTTATCTGTGGGAGCAATGCACGAATATTCCTCGTGTCTTGAAAAAGATGCTCGCCTTTTGATGAATAAGGGCTTCAACAGTCTCACTTTGAACTGAATAACACGAGTGCGAAGGAGCAAAGCCGGTTAGAAAAAGAAGAAAAATGCCTGGAGAAATCCCGCAACGTATTGAAGATTGACTTGCACTGTCTTTTTTATATTCAAGATTTCATTCGCCTCGAAAGCATGTAACTTTTCGTCAATAAGCAATGACATCCCAACCCACGCGTCTTGACTTTGATTCTCATTTCTAGCCATTTTAAATGCCTAATTTCTTGCTAATTTCAAAACGCACAGTTCAATTCTAATCTGGATTTCATCATAGCAAAATTTTTGAATCCTCAACGACGAAACTCATCGAATTAATATTCAATAATTTTGTTCTGCAGAATTGACAAAGTTTTAATCGAGAATTGTTTTTCAAATCTAAAGAAAAGGATGAAAGAAAACGCAGGAAGCACAAAACCTCAAAACAAGGTCAGCTTTCTTCAATTTTCAACGACTCGAACAAAGCGGCAGAACTTGTAAATAAATACTGTACTAAAATGTATGCTCTTTATTTTTTGAAAAACTAAAGCAAGGAATGCCTATGAATTCCTAACATTCGTTTTTGAATTCTATATTTGGCAATTCATTCTACCTGACGTTGCAGACAATAATATTAAGATTATGCATTTTTGGGATGAAACGCATTTGCCATGCGTTTTGCAACACCAAATTATTTGCTGGGATTACTCCCATGGAGAATTTTCTTGCATATGTGAAATTCAAATGTTTTTTTCTTTTCAAGGTATTATCGAGGATAATATGTAACAGAATCCGAAGCTTTAGTTTTTATTGCGCGAATAGTAAGTTAATCTAAGAAAGGAACAAAGCACGTCTCCATCAACAGAACAAAAATCAATAAAAATCCATCCAATCTTACAAATAGAATAGGAGATAGAGGACAAAGATTGATAACACGGTCATTGAAGAGGATTCACTGAAACAACCATCAAAATTATTCCATTCCATATCTTTGAAAGCTGAAGACACATTTTGTCATTATTAAATACCACATGAGAAGTTTCAAATAACGTTGTACAATATTATAATAAATACCGGACGAGCATCATAACATACCTATCAAACGTCATCCACTCATTCTCATAATCGAGTGGCGTATCCAATTCCTTCAGCAAGTTCAGACTTCAGATTTTTTGAAAAGACGAGACACAAGAAAACTTTTCCGAATGACGATCAGAATTTACCAGAACGAATTGATCATAAAGCTACTTAAAATCGGCCTGAAATAAATGATTTACTTTTGTACAATTTTGTCTTCCATAAAATAATAATGTATATTGTGCGTCAGTGCCTTTCTTAACAAACCACTGAGTATACAGTACAGTACAACCAAATACGATACACCGTAAATATTTGAACATTCTTGAAAGAGCCATGGGAAAAATATAGTACTTTATAGTTACACGCACTTTAAATACGAGTAAGTAGGGGTATGAAAATGCGAGAGGGCAAATACTGTACAGCAGTAGTTGGAGCAGCAGAAAGAAGAAAAAGAAAAAAAGGGGCAACTGGGAGCGTAAATCGCGCCCCTCCACCAGAACATGCGAACATTTCTGCACAAGCTGCACCGTTACGAGCGGGAGATTGCACGCCAAAAAGCACAGCTGTTACGCTGTATGTCCAAAAACGGAATGAGTACTGTGCCGGGTTCCCCTGCTTCTGCCGACGACATCTGGCTGAACCGCGACATCCTACCCACCCCTCAAACAAGCTCGAAAATGGCAAAGCGAGATGAGGGGAGTTTTGCCAAGAGAGATTCAGTTACTCGCCGGTTCATTTTGCACATTTTCAAGGTATGTCCGGGGATTCCTTTATGTAATTATTTTTCAAATTTGTAAACCTCAAAACAAGGTCAGCTTCCTTCAATTTTCAACGACTGGAAGAAAGGGGTAGAACTTGTAAATAAATACTAATGTTGATTGAACCTTGTGAACACTGAAAAGAGGAAAATAAAGTTATCTGTTCATTCATTCATTCATTCATTGTAAAGCTTGTGTCAGGAATGGCATAAAAGTTTCGTGATTACAGTACTTTATTTATAGAATTGATTGCAGCTTTTTGTTGCCAAGCTTTTGACATGGTCAAAGCAATTTTTAAAACTCAATTTATGAGATTTTTCTTCAATTGCAGACCTGACTTCATCAACTCATGCTTTTAAATTTTTCTTACACTACAGAAAACCCCTTCATATTTGGCAACAATAGCACAAACACATTCAACATGGTTGTGTACTCCGGGAAATTGCCACGACCTTTTATTTTATGTAATCGGAAGTACTTTATTTGAAAGCACTTCAACTGCATGCAAAGTTCAAATCGGTAATACATAAATAATTTACAAGTAAACCTAATTCTGGCAGAAAAGTTTTGCAGTATCACATTTTCGCCTTTTCTACAATCCCATTCATGGTGAAAAAAAAAATCGCCGAAAATGTAAGGAAATTGTGTAAACCACCCTGTGGAAAGATTTGCGTGCAAAATACGTCATTTATAATTATAGAAGAAGATTCGAACAGGAGTGATAAAACGCAGACGACACTTTTGAAACAATTTTTCACGAACCCCTGTGAAAGTACTATCAGCATCTTAGACTTCACAACAAATCTGAAAAAAAAGTGAGTATGTATTTCGTTAATCTCGTCGAAGCAGATAATTCAAGGTCCACAAAATTTGATATTTTCGTCAGTAAATATTTTATAATGCAAGAACAGGGTACAGTATTGTTATTCGGAAATCCTCAAAAACGTGTTGCTATAATTTCTTCGGGGATGTTTTCCTATACACGAAAGGATTGGTCATGCTATTTTTGGTGGATGACTGAAGGCAGAAGCACTCAAAAGCTTCTGGTTCGGATTAACGCTTCTATTCCAGGCGCTAAATCTCTAATCTCCCCAAGAACTTGTCAAGACAACAAGCGTTGGTTGTTGACAGAAACGCAGTTTTCCACACTGGGTGCTGTCCTAGTCATGGAAGTACAGTACATTACTGTAAAGTTATACACTTTGGACTTCCCTTGTTATGTCGGGTTGATGAATGTCATGGCGGATTGAACATGTCAGATTTTCAGATACTACTCAGCTTCATCTGAATAAACTCACACATTATGTACATTCAAGCCTGGAATTAGTGTCATCATATTTGTTCTAGCAGATTTTGTGGCACTCAGCATGGTTCAAAAGTGTATTGCATGAGAGGAAGGTGCAGTTTAAAGTCTATAATATAGGCAAAATAAGCTTCTTTGGAGAAATATTAGGATGACACTGAGTCTATTTTATGGACTACAAGAAATCATGTGAAGCACAAATGCCCTGTTTTTATATTGTATTTCAACATATTTAAAAAGACAGAATATACTGTGTAATAGTTGTACACATATTGTGTCTAATAACCCTTGTCCCGCAAAGTTGGGATAGTTTTGCCAAATTTAGTCCCCATGAACTTTGCAAATTTCAAAAAATCTGATTTTTTAATCAAGGCATAATAAGTCAGGAAAAAAGTCCAATATTCTTCATAATTCTGCAGAGAAGTTTTGCCTAAAAAATCCTCACTGGGTGGCATTTTTCATGCATTACTAGCATAGAAAATGTTGAAAATGTCTTGAGAAAATGGGATTTTCTGCATCCAGATTTTTCCTGACTTAGGCCTTGGCAACCTGGAGGCATTTCAGTTACCTTTGGTCAAAGTGAAATGCCCCTTCCCCAAAAAAATCCTGACTTTGTCACAGGATGGCCAGGAACCCTCTAGCCCAGGGGTGCCCAAGATACGGCCCCCGGGCCAGATCTGTCCCGCGGAGACTTTTCATCTGGCCTGCGGAGCCAGCATGGAAAATCTCCACACAAAAATTAAGACCCTCAAAAAGTAAAAATTGCAAGTTTTTCAGGACGTCTTCAGTCTGCAATTTTGATTAGGAATTTTATTAGGGCTTCACAATAAATTCTGCAATGATTCCCCTAATAAGAAAGAACATTTTGCATTGATTTGTGATGTTCTGTTATTCAGATTAAAGGGCAGGGTTTTGCAATTTTGGAATGCAAATCCTATCCCAGCATTTTCTGTTGTGTTTTTAATTTAATTGCATTTCTTGATAAGGGAAAGATATACAGCAGCTTAATTTTTTAAATAGCATGACCAAAAGTAGACCATCATGTAAAAATGCAAATGTGAATGGATATGGACAAATTTAGAAAGACAGTTCAACACTAGGCCAATTGAGATGGAAAATTTGAATCAGGGCCAATTTGAGAAAGGGACAATGTGAGACAGGACCAATTTTAGACAGAGGACCAATTTGAGACAGGGTGATTTAGTGACAGGGACACTTGGAGACCTGGACATTTAGATACTAAAATAATTTGATGCTCTCCCAAAGCAACTGTGCACAAAATATGTTTCTCTCTTATACACTTATTTTCTGGCTTTCTCCAGATTCTTAGTGAATCTTGAGGAGTTTTCAATTGCACTAAAATTTCACATTGTCCCTGGATTCTCCCCCCCCCCCCAGCTCCTCAACTCTGTACACCACATTTTTTATATTGTGTTTAATTTTCTTTTTTGGCTTTAGCATGATTCAATTTGCAGATGATGGCTCAGTGATTGACTAAAACTCACAAAAAACCCCCAACAATTACCTAAATGTGATGCAAAACACATATCCTGGTTTTGAATATCCCCAAAAGGCCATGAACATTTTATGTGTTGGGAGGTGGAATGAATGTTTTCTTTGCATGAAGACCCATTTTTTGAATTCTTACAGGTTATTCATTCTATAAAATCATTATAGAGACCATATTTTCTCCACATTAGGCAATTTCTGAAACACAGGCTTTTATTTTTGTTTCAGCCAAAAATTATTCTCAACATTTAAATTCACTCATAATTTTCAGTTACTTATTGCTTTTGGACTTAAGTTGAATCATTGAAAAGTTATGCAGATTATGCTTCATTCTCTTTATTTCTATGATTCCATCAACAAAAATCCAGTCATAAAGTAATGAAGATACAAATTTAACTGTATCAGTAAAAATGAAGCAAAAACGTTTGTAGATGATAAAAGCCAAATTGCCAGAAAACGAAAATCCTGAAATACTTATTGAACTTGATTATAGACTAGAACTTGATTGATTATACTGTAGAATCATTTCAACCATCCCAGAAATTCTTGAATTACACAATGTACTGGTCAACATTTCTTGTGCCTTTTTTCCATTGTGGCCCGCATAATGCTCTTCTACTTCAATGCGGCCCTTGGCCACTTCTGAGTTGGGCACCACTGCGAGTCTATCCAGTTTCTTGAAGTCATGTTCTTGATTGAGTTTAATTACAGTTGCATTTATGCAGGAAGCACTAATATTTCCAGGGAAGGTTCCCTTTTATTTCTAAAATTTCTTATAAAGAAAGGAGCCATGCAGCAAAAAATAATAATAATTGCCACAGAGTGAATACAGAAATAGCATTTTCAAAATTATCCTGAGTTTTTCATGAGCATGGATAAGTGATTTTCAGTAATAGCCCGGCCATGGTATCCCCAGAAAAGGTATAAATTTCTTTGATTTTGGTCCATTTTTTCGTACAAGAGGTTGTGGAACTAAGTGAGTTGACACTGAATTGATGTTTCCTTCATGAGAGCACAACGGACGGAGATTTGTTCCCGGGAGATTTGTGGCACTATGCATAGAAGAGGTATGCTAAACCAAGGGTTTATTGTACAGTATAATATGCTAAGTTAGGTCAGGATGAAAAAAAAAAACATGTCATCATCATATCTCAAAGTCTGGGCTTCTCGAATGGACCAGAAGAACGCAGCTCCTCGTCAGCCCGGGCTGAAATGGGGCATCCCCGGTTACACGAGTTATTTTCAATTTCCTGCCGAAGGAGTCGTTTTCCTGATCCATCACACGAAATCGATTCCATTCGCGTATCATATTTTATTTATTAATTCAAAATTCCTGCATGCGCTTTTCGTTTCGCCAGGTGGAATGGCAAAGCAGATTCCGTTCCCAGATAAAGAAGACGAATGGATGGACGAGATAGATGGAGAAAGAAAGAAGCTCCAGCTGAGCCTCAGCTCTTCTCTCTCCCAGTTGGGGGCCAGTGTCAAGTGCGACCAATGAACTTGAATCGTGAATGCGAGCACCGTTAAGCGGCTCCGAGGAAGCAATGAAATGAGTAAAATGCTGTAAAATAAATACGGCAAAGTCAGCTTGTTGTCGTCGTCATCGTCGTTGCCGTTTGCGCACATTTTTTTTTTTTTTGCAGTCGGTCTGTCTGTCTGTCTGTCTGTTACACGCTGCTGAACCCGACGGGGAGAGGGTTTTCTTCCATGCAACATGCAAAACAGGCTGCAGTGAGAGCGATTAGGCAACGCAAATGGTTTCTTTCCGAAGTTGGGTAGAAATGGCTGTTGTTCAAACGTTCTTGTATTCTTGAATCATGAAAAAAAAATTCACTGAATGCACGTCGAATTCAGAAAAGGTTCATTCATTCCCCTCAATAAGCTAAAAACAACAGAAATTCGTGGAAACAGACTGCGAAAACATACTATTTCTGGTTTGTTGACATTCTCGTGCCTATTTTTCCATGTAAAACATGAATGCTATATAAGGTGTTATATGCATTAATCATCATTCTGGGGGACCTTGTTGGATCTGAAAAGGAAAAATCTCAGAATTTCCATTTGGGAAAGCTGTTGACAGTTGTTACAATAGTGCACTTGCATTATTTTACGCAGTGTTCCCCAACCTTTTTGGGCCTGTGGAACATCAAATTTCCATAATATTTTTTCCAGACTGGCAAAGTTTCATAAAATGTTTGCAGATGTAAATATTTTTTAAAGTCTTTATGGCAGTATTTAATAAGTTCCTGCTTACTTTGCAAAAGTTAAGTTAAGAATCAATGAAGCAGATACAGTGGAGTATCTACAAAAATTTAGAAAGGTGGTTTTGAAGAAAGGTTTCTCAGAATGAAAAATCCATACAATTCATTTCAGCATTTGAAAATTTGTCTGAAGTGTTTTAAGGGAAAAGCCAACTTTCATTTTTTATTGTACAATTCAAACTGCAATTATCTTTCTGAAATTTCAGATAAAAAATAGTCTTCATTGCTCCTTTTGATTCATTATCCTGAGGAAAAAAAATCCCTCGAATAACTGGCAAAAAAAAACTTCTAACCATGGGTGGGGAACACTGATTTAACAGACATAAAATTTCAGCTCCATACAATTGAAAGGCTTACTTGTGCATGCCCTTATTTCCCCAGAACATTTTCTTCAGTTCACGGACGAAAACGGAGTTTTTTCTGCTCCAAAATCTCAATTCAATTTAATTTCGTAGCCATCGAATTACGTGAAGAATTCTTATAAAGTGAGACGTTTCCTTTTATAATTTTCATTTCACGCGTAGTGTATATGGGGTTTCGAGTTTGGCACACAAAACTTTGTCAACGAACCCGTCGGAGGCAAAAAAATGGCATGGGAAGCCGCAATGCTGTGCGCCGAGGGGTGGGCGAGTTGGATCACGGGGTTTTGCGGAACCTAACGGTACTTGGTCATCCCCCTCAACCCCACCCCAACCCCCCTCTCTATCTTTCTCTCCCTAGTTCTGGTTCAGATGATCCAGCTTCCCCTTTCCCCCCGACTCTCTGCCATTTTCTTTTCGCACGCAGGAATCTGACACCGGCTGAACCCCGGGCCTTCACACGCTCTTTTGCATCACCGACGATCCGCCTGCATTCATTCCCCGTTGTTCCCTGCGCAGTTCTTTTTTTCTCATTCGCTTTCTTTGAAATCCCTTGCGCAAAAACGCAGAGTGAATTCCTTCGAGCAGGAAATTCCACAATCTCAACTTTCCTACGGAGAAACAAATACTGTACCGACCGCATCCTGATTTTGAGCAGCCATTTATAGAGGAGCCACAAATGAGCAAAACAGGCCGACAAAGAAGACACGTTTTGGGGGAAAGTCGGTCTGTACACTGGCAGAAAAACCTGACCCCATTAAAACGCCAAAATTATTGAGGACTCAGGTATGCTCCTGTCAAATAAATTTTTATCTGCTAGCACAATAACAATATTAAAGTTTCTTCAGTACATTTCTGGTTAAAAAACACACAAACACACACAAAAGCACTAAGATGACATATTTTTACATCTTGGAAACATTAACTAGATCAAATTCATGCATCCAAAGGTTATTCCAATTATTTTCTGGAAGATTAATAATTTTATTTCATACCATACCTAATTTTAATATTTTTTTTAATAAACCACCAACTCCCTTTTAACCCTTGGATAGCAAAGGGTTTCTGACTGTCCTATATGGTGAAGTTGGCATTTTTTTATGGTGCAGCGCATTTCAGTTTGACCAACGGTCAATTGAATGCATCCAACTAAGTTGGGAAAAAAATTTAGTAGATTAAAAAATTAATCTAAAAACCACGTTTTCAAAAAGCAAAAAATAACCTTAAACCTGGTGCGCATCTATTTCATTTGTATTTCACTTCTTCCCAACAATCTCCATGCGCACCACGTTTAAGGTTATTTTTTGCTTTTTGAAAACGTGGTTTTTAGATTAATTTTTTAATCTACTAAATTTTTTTNCTAGTTGGGAAGTGAGTGAAATTTGAGTTTCAAAATTTGATCCGGACAAACAGACAGACAGACAGACAAGAAAGTGAGTTCATAAAAACGTGGTAAAAAATCTGGGAAGGGTGAATCCTTTTGTATTCCAAAATCTCAAATGCTAATCCTATGCAAGAAATTCCTGAAAAAAGCCACCCAGTGAGGAATTTATTTTCATTTTCGAGGCAAATTTTTCCGCAGGATTATAAAATATATTGGACGTTTCCCCAACTTAGGCCTTGGTGGGAAAATCATGTTTTTTTTTAATTGTCAGTGCTTGTGGGCACAAAATTTGACAAAAATATCCTGACTTTGCTGCACAAGGGTTAACTGCCCACCTTGTTAAACTGCCACAAACCTCACATACAATTTGGTAGGGCTTACAAAGGTTGGTTTTGTGATATCCCATTCTAGGCCTTGCTATATTGTGTATGAATGCAGGGCTTCCTATATGGAGTGCAGTATTCAAATCTCCCAAATACAGTACCACTTTTTTGTGAAGCAAAATAGTGCTCAATTTAAGCAATTTTGAGAATGCTGGAAAAACCCCCAGTGAAGGTGTTGTCTTGTTACTGGTCACTTGGACTCTGCTGCTCATCACCGATTTTATCAGTGTTAAAAATAATTTTTATTCTGTTTTCCTCTACTTTTTATTCCCATTTCTTTGATCTGTGCAGAAATTCTCTCTTCCATTTTGAAAAGTTCTTTCACGAGTTCATTTTTATGAGTTTGAATTTCTTTCATTGTTGTGGATTTTGATATCTCATGGAAAGTTTCTTTCATATAAACATTGAGAAATCATAGGACAAAACTGGATTTTGTCCCCTTGAATGCATGTTCCTGGCAGAAAACTGGCTGTTGTCCGGGTTATTTATTTACACTGTGGTATTTATTTAGCCCTGCAGTATATGTTGGGATTGCCATAAAAAAGCGTTTTTGTTTTGTTGGAATTGTCACCAAAATGTGAAATTTTTTCAGCTTTTCCGACTGTGAAAGTAAGTGTGAATATTTACTGCTTCATTACTGTAGAAGGCCAGGGATGAAAAAGGGTTAAGGTCTTTCTACTTGCATTCTCATCAGCAAAGTAATTAGCCAGCAAGATATGTACTGGTGGAAATGACTCGGGGGTTTTCCGGAGCCATAATGAGCCAAGACAGGAGTACATTTGCACGCCCACACACACAGCCTCCATGCAAGGATCAATTCGGTAAAATGCTAATGTGCTGATGAGCATTCCTCCCTCCCGTTTCTGTGCAACGCTCAGAATCGGCAATTTACCCGCTGCTTCTGCAAAACTCGGGGAGGGACGGAATGTTCTGATTATGCGGCCCGCAACTCAACCACTCTGGCCGACTCGAGCGACTAAAACGGAGAGGAACTCAAGACTTGGGGATATTCTTTACATTTTTCTTCGCCATTATTCGATCCAGTGCATCAGCTTGAAGAGCACATGAGTTTTGGTACATGTGCAGAATTCCAACATAGATTGGCAGAAGAAGAAAAAATTGAAACAATCGATATCGATTCGTTGACCTCCACGCTTGGAGGCATTGAAAAAATACTTCTACTGTATACTTGTTCCACTTGGCAGTCTTGGCACAATGCGTGTCAAAGTTGGATTAGCCAGAATTTTTTTTTCTAACAATCAGTGATGCATTCATATAGGAAAGTAAGCCGAAGAATAAGTAAAATGTAGCTTACTTTGCTCTGTTTTGATATTTTAGTGCATCCAATGGTGAAGAATACAAACTGATGCTCAATTCCATAAATGGCAAACTCATTGAAGACACCAACCAAAAATATGATGAATCCTTTGAAGAAGTTATAAAAAATTCTCAATTCATCAAATTTCCAAGAAGATTTTTTTGATTGACTATTGGCTATTCTTTCTTCGTTAAGAGCAGATGAGGATAAGAGAGAACTATTTTGAATTTAGTCATAGAGAAATAAGAAATTATACTCATTTTAGAGGATGCAAGGATATTTGAAAAGATCTCCTCAACGGTTTTCTCCAAATTGCTCAATCAACTAAAATGTATCTGGGAGTAGGCTGAACACCTTGTGCTTTGTTTTGTTTTTGCTAATTGCATTATGATGTAATTGTCATTACTGACATTTTCTTTTTGTAACCTGGTGAGGGGAAAAAGAGTATGCATGTACATCAGTTGTGCATTTGTACATTTTGTGATGTATTTTCCTTTTCTTTAATACCCATAAACAGCTGATTTCTCTAATTTTCATTCTGATGTGATGGAATGTGTTTGGATGAATGTGGGTGGGGAGGGGAGAGGGTTTGGATGTGGGAACATTGTTTGAACCTTGTGAATGCTGAAAAGCAGAAAATAAAGTTTTTTCATCAATCAATTAATAAAAAAATCAGGATGCATGATTCCACAGACAGCTTTTCATTTTAAAAAGTGTTATGAGCACTTAATCATGACCCAAATAAATGTGATTACAATCTCATTTTTGCCAGCCATCAGAAGTCCATCACAAAAAAGTATCATCCTGTAAGACCTTTCAAAACTTAATTGAAAAGTTTATTCATAAGTCTTCTTCTGCAATGAGGTAATGTCATGGTTCTGCATGAAAAACATGCCAGATCTTGTTCATGGAGGCTTTTCATCTAGCCCACAGTGCTAACATGGAAAATGACTGCCCAAAAGTTGAAATCCCCGAACATAGATATTGCAGATTTCCAACGTCTTCAGTCAGCAAATTGTATGTTTTTATTTGATTCATTGTGTTGCAGTAAAATATTGTTACAAAAAGCCATTGTGAACAACAGGAAAAGAACATTGCGTTAGAAAGCACATGCATAAATTTAAATAACATTGAGGCTAGCACGCAGTTTCCTACAAAACAAATTCTGTGTAATAAATTATGCAATATCATGAGATTTGTTGTTGAAAGATTTTTATGTACATCAATCTCATGAAAATTTGACTAGCAATTATTTTCAGTGCCTAATGGAATACTGCATTTAAATTCAAAAGAGACAGTAATTAGGAAACTAAAAAGTACGTGTGGGGTATCTCTATTGTGCTGGCCCACTCTTTTTCAATGAGGGCCCATGGCCAGTTCTGAGTAGGGGCACCACTGCTGTATTGATATACTGGGTTTCGTAATCTTGATCAGGTCTTGTACAAATCTGCAATAGTGCAATGAAGTTAGCTATACAGTTGGACAGAAGGTGGTGCGGGAACGACTTACAATTTGTCGGGCAACCTGGATGTTCGCCTTCTGTTTCATGGAAGCAGGAAAGAGAGTGAGATAGAGAGAGACATGCACATACGTGTACACACACACATACACACAAACACTCTGCGCCCGATGATGTAAGTTCCAAAGAAAGAAACAACGGGAACGCGCGCCACAAGGGGGGGAGAGCAGAGACAGGGAGACACCCTGCGCCCGCTTCCTCCCCCCCTCGTGCACCACAGCACTGCGCGCGAAAGGTCGTTGACACCGTGCCCCAGGCAGAGGATGTTCGGGATCCGGACGCAGTTCCGAATGTACCGTACGTCGGGCCCCGGTTTTTCCTGCTTCTGCCGCTGCTCTTGCTCCACTCGATCGCGCCAAACCCGACTATACGGCGCGGATGAAGAGGGGGGAGAAATGGTGCGGAATCCGCGCCAGTGTTCTTTTGTCCGGCGTGAGTGAAGCACGTTGCGGGAAAACGGTGCACCGGGATTTTCTTCTTCTTCTTCTTCTTGCCCTTCAATTTCTATAGCGCCGTAGCGAAGTGATGCGAGTGTTCGTTGCATTAGCGCGGAGAGACAAAAACGAAACGGAAAAACATTTGTGAATGACGTCATACGTCCTCATCACAGAGCTGAGGTGTTTTTTGGTTATGCAGTACTGTCGTTCAGGGTGTTTGTGACGCTGGCAAATCGTCGCGTCTCCAACACGGTACTACAGGACTGGTACGGATTGAGGCAGTTGTGTGTGAGTTCGATGTGCGAAAGATCCGTGTACTGATTTCAGCATCTATCATCACCCTTGAGCAGACTTTCACGTTTGAGTTCTTCCGTCTGTCTTTCTCAGTTGTTCCACTATAAGGACTTCGGTGATGTTGATCATTTCCGGATGAACTCATTTAGGCGAAGACACCCGCCTGGAAAAATAATACTATACGCGTGTCTTGAAGACGCAAAAAATAAAATGAAAGAAGATGCAAGGATTGAAGCGTTTGCTAAACCTGCTTATACCATCATGTACAGTATTTCACTACTTGGCATAACTGAAGTTGAAGTTATGGTAACACAGTATTTCGTCTTATACCTGTGAGAACAACAGAACTTCGGAAACTAGTGTTGCGTTCTGTGGACGAGATACCGTGAAATTTTAATGGTTATTTCTCCTTTATTTTTGCCAGAGCTTCCATAATTTTTGGAACAGGCCTCAAATACAGTATTCTCATCAAGGATGTGGGTGCTGCAGATGCTCCCAATGGAAATGCTAATTTTCTAAAATACACGTTACATCCACATGCTTGATCTATGTTTTCAGGTGGCATCAATAGACTGAATAGAGCAGCTGTTGACACTTATCAGTAATTTTATTGGCAAGTGCTCTAGTCAGCCCGTTACACAACTGCAGTGCCATCGCCTTTTCTCAAATGTTTGTCGTATTTATGAAATAAGTATTATATCAGATATGAGACACATTTATGATCATTGTGAACACCATGAAGAAACAAGTTCAAGTCAATCTGAAAAAAATATGTATACGCTATCTTGAATCGTGAGCCATCTGGATTAAATTTGTTGCTTTTTTTGGTTCTACCCTTCGGTACATACTGTATTTTGAACATCGGCTACCTCAAGCAAAACAAATGAGTGGCAGGGAGTTGTCAGCTGTTGAGTAGAGGTGGAAATGAATGCTTAGCAATTGTTAGTTCTGTATTTCTTTACGTGCGAAAAGAATAGAAACGAAACGTACTGTACAGTTTTTTGATTCTATGTTTCACGCAGTAATGCGACGAGTTTCTTGAGAACTTGAGTCGTAAACGATTCGGGTTTTAATATAACTTCAACCTTTCAGCATTTATCGATCTTTCGCGATGTACTCTTCCCATCAGCTACTCGTCCTTGGAGCATTTCTCAAAAAGGAGCCACAGTGGCTAACGATTATTCGATAAATAATTTATCATTTTATGAGGTTATGAGAATACGAAGTTAAGTTAGTGAAGGTAACATCTGCGAATTTCGTCTGAATCTTTTGAATCCAACGAACTTCAAGAAGTGTTCAGTGAATCACAGACGACATTGGTTTGTTGTGAGAAAAGGCTGTGATATGATTCAAGCCACCGTAATTTCAACGTTAACGACTTTTGAGCGTAGAGGACAAGTTATCAGGACTGGTGCTACTTCTACATTTTTACCCTACTTCCCGATTGCAACGGAAGTTGGAGATTATTTTCGTGATTCAGTTCAACTGTGCAGACCTTGTTTGAGTACGTGACCGGAATACCGATCCGTCGCATTTGACGTTGCGTGAAGCAAATGAGTTCAACATCGGTATCTCAGGAAATTTCCTGTTTTGAAAAGCTCGAAAACGATTCTTTCTAAGAAACGAACCCGAGATGTGATTTTGATCTCGAAAAAAAACCGGATGGTTTCTCAGCTGTGCGTGTGAAGGCATTCGAACCAAATAAGGAAGATTGATGTTTGGTGCAGCTTTGTCATAAATTGGCAAGTTATTTTATTTATTGGAGGGTTGGCCTGTGATGTGTGGAAAGTCTTCGGTCCGGATGGATTCGAAAACCTCCCGAACTTTTTTACCGTAAAAATGTTTCCGTTTCCCGAATGTATTTCCAAATACTGTACCGAATGCTCCTTCAAATGCAATTGAAACCCTTTTCAAATGTCATGAAGAATTTCACATAGATTCTGAAATTAATTTAGATGCTCTTCATTTACATCTCGGGATTGAAAAAAAAGTGCTCCTGGCTTTTTCGAAACTACTGTACTGGAACCAACCTTCATAAAAATCCTTTCATGAGTCATGACAATCCGAATTAAAATAATTCAGTCTTTTTTTCTGATTCTACCTGCATTTATGGTCTGAAGTGAAATGGTCCGCACGTAATGATCAAGTAAATAGGCGAAGAAAAATCTGCCGCGATTTTTTTTAGGGAAAAATTGGTTCGTGCACAATTTTTCCGTGCAGTTCGGCTTTGAATGACTCATATTCAAAAAAATTGCGCTCTCTGTTCAGTAAACTTCAAGGTAATCTTTCAGGCCTGCTGTCTGAGAGCTTCTTGAACGTTTAACGACTCGTGTGTTGACTGGATGGCGAATAGAAGGAATGTATTCTTCTGGTGGTGAAATTCAACCCGGTTTTCGTGAATATAATAGAAATAGTTACACCGGAACATTTCCCTGCTTTTGTTACGTGATTAAGACTGAGAAAATATCAACAAAAGCAAAGGGAAAAGGTCGCTCAAAATCGTTTTCGTCAAGTATGCGTGGAACCACGAACTCGCTCAAGGAAGACGAGAACCTGAAACGTATGCGTAGGAATTTTGTTTCGGGTTCGGACGATGTTTGGAGTGGGTGACGCGAAGTCGTTGACACTAGGCGTTTGGTTCCTTCGTCCTTTCCTTCGACCTTCCCGAAGTTCACTGTGCATGTGACGAACATTTTTTTGTACTGCTTGGTGACTAACATATTTTCTCAAACATGAGACCTTTATTTTATTTTATTTTTTTTAGCGTAGACGAGGTACGCTTTTGAGGGATTGAGAAATTGGCAGATGGAAAGGGCGGAAGTTGGGAAACGTTCGATTGAATAAAGTAGGCGGAAGTGGCAAAACTGTGGGACATTAACACGAGCGACGGACTTATAGGCTGCATTGAGTTGGAATTCGACTTCGAAGTTGTGTGGAAATTTAATTGGGTTAAATGCCGCAATATCCAAGATTTTTTTTTACTGTAGATAAATACTGTGCCCCGTTTCAAAAGAATAGAAATCTCGAAATCGTTGAAAGCGCTTTTTCAAAATAATCATGCCATTTATGCGTCAAAAGGATCTTCTGATTTCAGCTTACATTTTTCCTCTTTCCCTGCTAAGAATTAAGATGTATTGCTGTTGGTAGCCATTTTTAAAATCCTATTTTTGGAAAATGATGAACTTCAGAAATAAGATAAGTGTGAATCCTTTTTTTTTTGGTATTTTTCCACACAACATCCAAAATACTTTTTCATGAGAGGAGTGGAAAATAAAAATTACCCAGCCACATGATGCAGCAATTCGTGACGGTAAACATGTTTCTTCGTTGCTCTGACGACTCAGATATATTTCGAAGTTGGGAAAACTTTTGTGGTGAGTCAATTTTCTTGTCAATCCATTATGATTCAATGCACTGTTTAATGTTTTGAAGAATCAAAGATATGTACTCGAAGGTTGGTTCCAGTTGCTTCAGAGAGTTTACTGTAAAAATCAAGAATTCTTTAAATAATTCCAATATCTAAGGGAATATCTTCCTCAATAATTGGTTTAAATTCAAGAACAACACATGTGCGTCAATTAATGTGATGGGGTGTGATTCATTCGCCTGGCTATTATCTTCAATTATTTCAGCTCTTGTTCTTGCTTGTCAGAAGAAGTATAAATTTGCTGTTTGTGCATTATTTTTGCTGCTTGTCAATTTCAATCGCAAAATGTGTACGGTTTTTTTTTTAACTTTTTTTCTGCCTATACTACAGCATTGAAAAAATTTTAAGTGGCAGAGCTGGAGAAGAAGGAATGCCTTGGCGTAAACCTCGCTGCATCCATCACTTCCTCGTTTTTCTCGTAGCTTTTTCTTACAATATACGTACTGTATACAGTGTTTTTTTTTAATACTAGCTGAGTACAATACAATGTAATCGTGAGCTGTTCTCTCGTTACAACGTGAACCCTTCATGTTTTTTCCCCTCGATCCGACCGGATAATGCTTCAGTCATCCGCTGGTATGCAAGTTGATCTCCAGCTGATCGCTGGAGTTCAATGCACTCTCGTAGCTTGTGATCTTTGTACGGTGTGTCGTGTCCGACCCTTTTCTTTCTTTCTTTCTTTTCCGTTTGCCACGAAGTCCGTATGCATAATTTTGCCAGGGATGAGTTTGAACTTGTTCCGTGGAAATACTGCGAGATGACAGTCACTTGATTTTTTGTTGTTGCACGGAGGAGCCGTTTTTTGTGGAAAAAAAAACACATTTTTATTCCGGAGATTCTGATTGACGACGTTGTACGACAGAGTATTTCAGATGTGTGATATGCTTTGAAATTAAATAATTTCGGGTTGCAACGCAGATAAAATTATTCCAATTGCACGTCGTCCTTGAAGTACGAATGAAGGAGTTTATGCCATTTCTTCGTATACGTACATTACGTAACATAAACAAAATTATCTTGAACTCGACCAAATTTTCCCTTTTCTATTCTACTTTGAGCATTGAGCATCCATGGATCCCCTGTGAAGTCCATGGGAAGCCATTAGGGCTCCGTGAAGCACTGGTGTTGTGCCGACTGCTGGATGATATTGGCAAAGCTAGAACAGCAAAATCTTGCTAGAACAATTACTGTTACAACAAAATGTTCAGTATGCCCCAACTTTTTCTCTAGTCCTTCCAGAAAGCCCATACAGTGTACGAGTTAAAACAATCTTGTTACAGCAAACTTCCTAATTCCAGTAAAAAACAATTTTTAAAGCAATGTTCAATAGATTTTTCAGGTAGAAATTTCCTGACGAGGGCAGGTACAATTTACACTTTCCTATCCCAAAAGTGACTGACTGGTTCTTGCAGCATGAATGAAAGCGATCATCAATGGAAAACATGCTTCCAAGTGGTTCCACACTTTAATTTCCAAGATTGAAGAGATTTTCGAATCAACCTCCCATAATGGAGAGATTGATGCACCTGATGGAAAGCATGCTTGAAGCTATTTTGCAGAAGATCGCTCAGTTTTTCAAATTATATTAAAAAAACAGAGTGACAGAGAATAAATACAGTATACACTTGATTAAATGCAGGTCTGATGTAAAAGAAAATGCCAGTCATTAATTTTTAAAATCATCTTACAGCAAATTATTCAGTACTGTATGACAATTTTTTTCTGAAGCTCCCAAAACTTTCTTGCAACGAGATTTATCTTTATTCCTGGGACTTGGTTTAAAGCAGTGGTGCCCAACTCAGAAGTGGCCAAGGGCCACATTAAAGTAGAAGAGCATTATGCGGGCCACAATGGAAAAAAGGAAGAAATGTTGTCCAGTACATTGTATAATTAATGCATGAATTTCTGGGATGGTTTAACTTTAAACTATTCTAATTTATAAGCAATCAAGTTCTATTCTATAATCAAGTTCAATAAGTAT